>JBAMJV010001950.1:0-132500 GCA_037951105.1 Echinarachnius parma
GTTCAGCTTATAGCAAAATAAGTGATAATCTCTGAATATTTTCATAATATCGCTTGTAAATTTTGATATAAAAATCAATCGACATTAAAGAAGCCAGTATGAGCCTCCAGAACCACGGCGCATCTAATACGCTTAAAGTCATTGTTATTTTGCGCACACAATCACAAAGACGCAAAACTGAGTGCGCACCAACGCGCTGGCAGTTGCGCACATACGCGATGAATGCGTGCTAGCGCTCCCACTGATGTGCTTATTGGCTGTCTTGGCGTTCTTCTTCCCAGGGTGTTAGTTTTTACCAGCAATGTCAATCACGTGACTAGAACGTGTGCGCCATAGAGTACTGCACAAATTTGATCGCTGTGCATTTTGCTTAAACACATGATCTATGGGACGAACGCGTAACGAACTTTTAGTGTTAATTTTTTGCTAACAGCCCGGTCACATGTTTGCGCGGGGATTGCGCGTGTTGTCCAAAACTATCATTTGTCAAATACAATGGTAAAACGATCTTATGAGGGATATAATAAAAACTATTCACCTAGGAAGAAGAACGCCAAGACAGCCAATAAGCACATCCGTGGGAGCGCTAGCACGCATTCATCGCGTATGTGCGCAACTGCCAGCGCGTTGGTGCGCACTCAGTTTTGCGTCTTTGTGATTGTATGCGCAAAATAACAATGACTTTAAGCGTATTAGATGCGCATGGTTCTGGAGGCTCATACTGGATTCATTAATGTCGATTGATTTTTATATCAAAATTTACAAGCGATTTTTATGAAATATTCAAGAGATTTTCACTTATTTGCTATAAGCTGAACACAATCACTGATATTGATGAGTGATATAAAACAACTAACGAATGTGCTTGATTGTGATAGGCAATCTATTACCTCGGTGGGCTCAAAATGACTATTACCCTCAGCTACGCTTCGGGTAATAATCATTTTGGAGCCCACCTCGGTAATAGATTTGACTATCACAAGAAGCCCATTCGTTAGTTGTATATAATAATAATAATAATAATAATAATAATAATAGTAAAAGGTTCGATTTATAAAGCGTGTATTATTATGATACAATATCTTTGGGTGCATTTATTCAAAGCGGTCCAGTGGCTTTGAGAAGAACATTTACGAGGGAGATGGCTTCAACAAAACAAATTATATAACATCTGACTGTGCCCCCCCCCCCCCCCCAAATAATTCGCGTATCCCCAGTAGATCACATTATATACGCTACTTTATATTATAGTTATATCTATTGGTTCGGAATACTGTAACGAACAAAGTTGTACAAATGACCATACTTTTTTGTTTACGTTTTAGGTTTTACATTGAGAATTGTGTTTTAAACATGTGAATATCACATTCACAATAAATTATTTCGATCGGTGATTCGTCAAACTTATTCATTTTAGATTACACTTATACCACATTTTGGTTTCGGAATACAACTGTCTGCAACTTGACGGTATTATTATTTGTGCGTGGTGATATATTGCCATGTTTATGGGTACTAGTATTGGGCAGACATGAATTAATTGGCTTTCATGTCACGCGATAAACCCATTTATAAACGTTTCCCTGTGCCCAGTGGGTATTTCGCTGATTTCCGAGAAACCCAGGAAAAATGGAACTAAACTCTCGGAATTTTCATTTCATGCAGAATGTTGTATTATAGTTCATAATGATCATACTTGCTTGCCCCTCAAAGTAATGCTAGAGGGTGCTAGAGGAACTAAGGAAGGTGAATGACTGATTATGATAATATCACATCGTCGCGCCGAACTGGCGCCAATAGAGAGGTAGAGGGGTGCCAGTGGCGGATCTACGGGGGGGGGGGGGGGGGGGGGGTAGGGGGTTTAAACCCCCCCCCCCCCCCCCCCCCCCCCTTGGGCTGCCAAGTGAAAATGTGATGTGCATAGAAAAGCGCCATCATGTGTCCAGACCCACACAGTATCCGCATCATCATTGGGTCAAACCCCCCCCCCCCCCACCCTTAGCAAAAAGCTAGATCCAACCCCCCCCCCCCCCCCCCCTTAGCAAAAAAGCTAGATCCGCCCCTGGGTGCGAAAGGAGAGAGAGTGGAGGGTGGGGTCTGTGTGAAACGGATAATAGAACATAAAGGAGAAACACAAAATATACAGGAGGGAGGGTGCGAAAGAGACCGTCGGAAAGAAATAAACACAGTTAAGCTAGCGAGAGGGAGCGGTGGAGAGGGGGGAGGGGGGGGGGGGGGGGGAGTGGGAGAGGAAAAGACAAACAAATAAGGAAAGAGAGGAGGGAGATGGGGGGGGGGGGGAGGGATAGAGGGTGGAAATGACAAACATAGACGAAGAGAGAGAAGGGGAGAGAGGGGGAGTAGAACGTGGAGTGAAAGAAAGACAAAACAAAATTAAAGGGATCTAGTATTATATTATTGTCAAAATCTCCAAAACCTATACCCTGTATTAACAGGCCCCAAAAGTCAGGGTGACACCCGGACTTTGTCCGGCTAAGAACCTACCCATTTCCTGTTAAGGCGGTACAATCGAGGTAACGTCAGGCCTACGTCCGGGTGAATTTCAACCATGTCGGGCCAGGGTGAAGTCGAGGAGGAAGGAGAAGAGAGAAGAGAGGTGGATGGGGCGGGGTGAGAGAGACTTGGGAAATTTATAATAACATAAACTTTGCTCGGAGGCAAGGAAGCCCAGAAAGCCCCAAGGAAGTCTCCCTCGTCTCAACAACGAGCTCGCATGCTCGTTTCATGGAAAACCAACAATTCCCAAGGATTTCCAAGTCAATCTCCTTTGAATGACTGGACGCGCACCCGATTTCTCAGAAGGGAGAAACCAACAACATGAGCGAATACTAATGCAATATATATTATCAAACGAAACACGTTATTGAAAGAAAAAAACAAAAACATTAATGATTTCTTAGTTCCCCCTCGATCCTTCACTCAAAATAATGTATATTCAAAGAAATTAGTCCAACAATCTCTGATACCATTTGAATGCAATTAAAAACAAGTTATGCCGCAAATAAAGTGAGTAAGCAAAAGAATATGGAACCATACTGTATATACATAAATAACTTGTTTTCTTCGTAAATGTATACATTTTCCTTGATTTGATTGGTAATTATTATGTATCTGTTTAAAAATGCAATACTTTGTTAGGTAACAGCTATTTCAATAATTGCTAAAGCCAGATAGCAGTACTGGGAGCCCTTTTTAAAATGTACTTATTCAACAATATTGATCAATTAGTTTGGCCAATATATATGTTTTCGGTAACTTTCCCAATACTGTCATTTGGCTTTAATTGTTCGTGACAAATTAATGTTAACATTAAGTGCGTCCATCTTTGGTAGAGCCTAAACAAACGTAATACAATGCGATAAAACGGCGCCACTGCTGTACATTAGTGAAGGGATGTTATGTCTTAGACAGAAAAATCCATCTCGTTCTGGAGGGGTCCTTTAATATTATGACGTCATTCTATAATGGAGAGAGAATAAGATAGTGTAAAATGACACAGTCTCAGTGGACCTAACCCTCGGAATATAGACTGATTGTTCGGTCTAGTTATGTCTGTGACCGTGTATTAAGCCAGTATGATGATTCATTATAAATCACATTCAGTCAGGTACCAGTGACGTAGCTACAGGGGCATTGGGTTGGGGGTGGGGGGGGGGGGGGGGTGGGGGGGAGCTTTGAGGTGGGCACCCCTCCCAATAATTGGACAACACAGCAAATTCGGAAAACTCAAGAAATACAAAGATTGTGCCCACAATAATAAGAGTTGATATTGTATTCACTTTGTCAAAAACAATTTAAACGTAAGCCTAGGGTAAACAAATTAATCCTAAAGAAATAAATTAGGTGTTCCCCAATAAAAAAATTAATAAAACAAATTGCTATTGTATTATACACAATTTGCTGCAGTATGCAGTAGGCACCGTGCGCAGGAAGTTCGCAATATGGCGCCTCGCATCTGATTTTGGTGTCCGAACATAGAGCTGTATCATGAGCTGTAATATAACACCAGTTCACAGATAGCATATTATGTCTCACTTGACCCCTATAGCCATTGAATTCTACAATCATGGGTAGGATATAGAGCCTTTACTTTGTGCAGTCATGTTCAGAGTGGCAGATGGTTGTCATGGGATATCTTTTGTTCCCTTTCATGAGAAAAATTTATCAACCTTCGCATCAAGGAATTTCCAATCAATGTACACAAAAATAACAAGTAGAGAACCTTATCCAGTCCTTTCAATTCGATGAATACACAACTTTCTCACTTGACCTTTGTATTGCACATGCGCAAAACGTAACTGTGAACTGGTGTAATTAGGAGAAGTGCGTCCTCTCGAGATAGCTTTTGCACTCAAGCCAAAAATAGTATCTCCCTCTCATTTGCCGACAACTAAATTTACAATAGATATAATTTTTAAAAATATGATAGTTTAACTTCAAATGATATCTTCCAAACTCCATCTTGATATACACAATCGGTATGGTATTATTCAAAGAACAATATCTTATTTGATGGAAATCTTAAAGGGATAGTACAGTTTTGGTTTAGAGGGCGCTTCAGCAAATAATTTGACAAAAAGGCTTTATTTTATTGTTTTGTGCATCTATACCTCGCACAAACAGTTCCGCAATCGAGGTTTGCACATTAATAACTTTTTTATTACGCTATTACCATTCATAAATTTTGTATCATTGGAAAGCGTGAATCCTCCTCTTTACATTGATATAACATTTGCTATGAATATCTTATCATGGAATGTGCATTGCATCCAAATGTAGGGCAAAGTCAAAAGTGAAATGTTGCAAAATGCACTGATTTTGTCAACAGAGTGCCTTCCTTGGCTTGAATGGGGGTGAGGTGGTCATGCATTCAAGCCACGTTTTAATCTAGGGTTAGCAAAGGAAGTCACACTGTTGACAAAATCAGTGCATTTTGCAACATTTCATTTCTTACTTTGCCCTACATTTGTACATTCGGATGTAATGCACATTCCATGATAAAATATCCATAGCAAATGTTATATCAATGTAAAGAAGAGGATTCACGCTTTCCAATTATACCAAATGTATGAATCGTAATAACGTAATAGGCATTCAAGCCACATTTTAATCTTCAAACAAAAGGAAGGCCCTTTGTTGACAGAATCAGTGCATTTTGCAACATTTCACTTTTGACTTTGCCCTACATTTGGATGCAATGCACATTCCATGATAACATATCCATAGCAAATGTTATATCAATGTAAAGAAGAGGATTCACGCTTTCCAATGATACCAAATTTATGAATGGTAATAGAAAAGTTAATAATGCGCAAACCTCGATTGCGGAACTTTTTGTGCGGAGTATATATATCGAACTCGTCATATTGAGCAGTCAGAATCATTTTATCCTCTCAGATGTTGCTTTTTCTCGTTGTCAATCGTTTCTGAATTCGGAACCAACCACATAGTGACATGTTGTTGTTGTCTATAATTGATCCATAACACGTCATCGATTTTCCTGACAAAAATTATAGAGACTTTATTCTGAGTGTAAACATATTCATTAACTAAATTTATTTTAACATTATAATCAATTAGCATTCCGTTTTCAAACGACGTGACATATAAACCACATTTTAGGGAGGCGTGTTTTGCTTCCCCGTCATTTCCTCTTCTCTTACTCCACTAAGTAACAATAAACAGTAAACAAACAAATCGATAGTATCTGTAATGACTATTACATTACATCAATAAAAACAACAACAGAAGAGTATCCAAACGTTTCTATGGTAACCGCTTTCATTCTTACGTATATATAATGTGACCTTTTCTTCTTCCGTTTTGGTACAGTCCACCAGCGCGGTGTATTTTCGTACCTTCTTTCGTACCATCTTTTAGTAGTAACACCAACTATAATGCATGACGTCTTGCGTATTAATTGGGAAAATGGTAATCCAGGGGACAATAACAAGATCCCAATTTTGACGAGGGAGGAGGTAGCATTCGACAAATGAAAGTATGATTGTACTAATTCTTCATACATTTCCCCCGCGTTTAGGGGAGCAACATCGAGGGGAGGGGGTAATCATTCAAAATGAGGGGTAACAATAATCTTTACACCACTCTAGGTTCGCCGCTACCAACAAGTAATCAAAACACATCAGACATCAACAAAAACAACAACAACATCATCAACATCAACAACAACAACAGCGACAACAACACCACCACCACCACCACCAACAACAACAACAACAACAGCATCATCTACAGCAAAACCACCAACAACAACGACGAAGACGACAACGGCATCAACGACTTCCACGACATCAACAACAACACCAACAACAACATCCAAACAAGTTATTAAAACAAGTAATCCAAAACAGAAACGTTTCCAAGGTAACCCGAGTGGGATAAAAAAAAAAAAAAAACCTCTTCACACATTTCCCCCGCGTTTAGTGGAGAAAAATCGAGGGGAGGGGGTAATCATTCAAAATGAGGGGTAACAATAATCTTTACACCCCTCTAGGTTCGCCGCTACCAACAAGTAATCAAAACACATCAGACATCAACAAAAACAACAACAACATCATCAACATCAACAACAACAACAACAGCGACAACAACACCAACAACAACAACAACAACAACAGCATCATCTACAGCAAAACCACCAACAACAACGACGAAGACGACGAAGACGACAACGGCATCAACGACTTCAACGACATCAACAACAACACCATCAACAACATCCAAACAAGTTATTAAAACAAGTAATCCAAAACAGAAACGTTTCCATGGTAACCAGAGTGGGAACAACCAAACAAACTTGTTGCAAACCTTCTCACGACTTCTGTAGGCGTATATATATGCAATCTATTGTAAATCTGGAATAACTAAAAGAAAGAAAAAACCGCAACTGAGTAAAAGCAATCAACCTCAATTTTAGATGAACCCAAATATTGAGTGCACGTTTAAGGTTGTTTACAAATTTCCCGTTACCATGGGAGTCTGGTGTCTATATATTTACACACCTCCTACACCGCCCCCCTCTGCCTCTCGCCGACAGGATCGTGACCGAACTCGTAATTGACCAATCAGTCTGTGACGTCAATAGCGTCCAATTTCCGAGTACGCACTTTACAAGCTTCGCGCGCACCGAGCGTTAGTCTGTAAAATGGGATGCTAACGTGACGGCAACATAGTGATGATAATCCTTGGGAAAACAAAATTAGCTTGATGGGTTGATCATGTTGCTGCTGCTATTTGTATTGTCCTAGTGGTTGTTGTTGTTGTTGTTGTTCTGTTGCTTAATGGTGCCTTTCGTGTTGATAATGACGACGGCGATGATGATATTGATGATGATAATGAGGATGATGATGAAGATGAAGATGATGCGGACGCTGATGATTATGACGATGCTGATGATGATGATGATGATGATGATGATGATGATACTGATGATACTGATGATGATACTGACGATGATGACGATGACGATGACGATGACGATGATGATGATGATGATGATGATGATGATGATGATGATGATGATGACGATGACGATAATAAAGGGTGATTCTGATGATGGTGACGATAATGCTGTTTTGATAATGACCATACATAGTACAGCGATGATAATGACGATGATGGTTGTGATGATGATGAACAGCAACATGATGATGAGGATGATGATAATGATAATAATGATGATGATAATAATGTTGATGACCAGTGTCAATTTTGATGATACAGCTGATGATAATGGTAGTGTATTTGTTTTTTTGTTTTTGTTTGATTTCTTTCTTTCTACGGCTCTTGTGGTATTGCTTTTGTTGCGGTTGATTTCATTTTTGTTGTTGGGGGGGGGGGGGGGGGGGGGGAGAGGGGGGCGGGGGTGTATTACCTGAGCACCTTGCGTGCCAAGTCAGGCACATCCATGAGCCTATGGTCGGTCCAGGGTTCTTGCGTGCTCAACTGCAAATCTCCCACAGAGCGTCAATGACCGCTAATCAATAGTCTTGATTCAGGACATACTTTCAATTACTCATGATATCCGAATATTTACTTAAAATATAATAAGCTATACCGGTGCTGTATCTATAGAAATATTATGAACGCAGGTGTGTATTTGTGGGGGCCTGATGTATCAGGCCTGTCAACGCCATGTCCTTGGCGTTTCATTTATGTTGTCTTGGTATCCGATCAGATAGCTGCACATCATGTAGGCTACTGGGTTGGATAGAGGACACCCTATATCATCACTAGACGCAAGACTGCATGGGACACCCCCGGGGACACCTCACCAGTGAATTCCCCTCGACTGACCCTGTCGAGTACCCAAGTATAAGTAGAAGTATAGAGCATGGAATAACAATGGCAGAGCCTCGAATGCAGACTACAAAATCGTCTCCCCGGTGGGCGACGCATCGAGATCGTCGAGATCCAATGACGTCATCGACCAGACGAGAGAATAGGGAAGGCGCGTCGCGACAAAGATGTAATTTAATCTCATCTCTATTCATTTCTTGATTTTTATATTCCCAACTACCCGCACGGATGTAGCCAAAGTTAAACCGTAATACCATTTTGGAGGTTGGGGGGGGGGGGGGGGGGGGGGGCAACGAGGTGTCGGGTAAAAATGTCAGAGGAAAATAATGTCAGAGTTTTTGTTTCTTCTGATTCTGTTTTCCACTGACATTTTTACATGGAGCCTTTATTTTCCATTCATTTTCTTCTTTTCTCTCCCGACCCCCACCACCCCCCCCCCCCCCCACATACCATTATATAATTCATAGGCCTACGCAATATATCAATCAATTCCATTTGCTACTCCCCAACGCATTTTTACACACATTATACATACTGTGTTTGGTTGTTTTGTCTGTTAATTTTGTTGTTGTTATTTTGTTTTCTTCCTTTGTGATATAAAGTTTGTTTCATTTGACTTGAAAATTAAATCTCCTGCATATCATTTTCATGGGAATAGCCTTCGAAAGACGAAAGGCCACTCAGCATATGTTGATTCCACCCTTTAATGTTGTGTATATATATTTCAACAATTTCGCTTGTAATGTGTAAAAGCTTCATTAAAAAAAATAATAATACCGTTTGTAATTTTTCATCAGATTGTGGAAATAAATCAAATTTGAATTTGAATCTTTGAAATCTATATATCTGTGTACTTGTATCTTTCATTCAACCCATCAATCTATATTTCTTTCCATCTGTCTCTATTTTGTTCATGTTTTTGTCATCTCCGCGTGATTTCCTATTTTTTCAACTAACTTTTTCCTCCGACATATTCACCTCTGACATTTTTTCCACCAAGAAATTTGTTCCTACATTTTTTCCTCCCAGTTTTTCCTACTGAAATTTGTTTTCCCCTCTGACATATATATATATATATTATATAATCTTGTCAACTATAAAAGCCAAAAATATGTTGCTTCGAAATGCTAAGAGCTTTTCTTTTCCGTTTTACTGAAATCTAATTTACCGCTCTTAATTTGAAAGATACATTTTGTTGTTTGTTCTGATGCGAAGGGGGTTTCCCCGGTTTTTTTTCTTCTTCCATTTTCTGCTAAATTTGTATGGTTTCTAAATCTCCTTCTCTTCCCTACGGCTTCTTTTTTTCTTCTTTTTCGTTTGACATTTAGATAATCTACATTTTCTTTCAAGTTTAAATGACTGAGTTCGCATAAAAGGGTGTGATTCGGTTACAAGTTGAAATTGATTTATATTATTTGTTTTAACTTGTTGTCAACTTAAATGTACACACAGACAATAACTCATGCATATATATTTATGTATATATAAACACATTAAAACATTCACACAAACAGAAACACAATGACATATAAAACCACACACGTATAGATAGAGTGGTCAAGTGTGACGTCATCAAAAACCTCTTTTTGTAAATTTCCAAATTTGAACTTCATTTTCTGAAAGAGCATCAAAAATAATGTCCAAATGTTGAAAATCAAAATTTAGAAATTCTAAAAAGAAATTTGTATGATGTCACAGCTTCGGTACTCTATGGCATCAAAATACACAAACTCACACAAAAACATTCACACACACACACACACACACACACAAACACGCATAAACACAAATAATCATGTGCACGCACACACACACACACACACATGCATAAAACAAACAAACATTACTTTACACACTAATACATCATACATAAATCAACCAAACAATGATGCACACACATGAAACTGCCTCAAAAAAGTTTTAAAAACATGGCTAATTAAGCAGCAAACCAACATAATTATATCAAAGCACTGTTTATACTGAGAAAAGAACGAAAATGGAAACTGAATTTTGAGGTAGTCATGACAGCTTTTCTTTTTTATTCGATGCAGCTTCATCATACAATGTATATATTTATATGTATATATATAATTTTTTGTTAATGTATAATGTGTAATGATAGAAACCTCTTCACAATACCAGGGCTCGTCTCCTTCCAAGACCCAATCGAGGTAAACAAACAACTTAAAATATTTCCAATCAACCAACCCTCCCTTCTTCTTCTCTCTTCAATCTATAAAAAAAAAAAAAAAAAAGAAAAAAAGAGATTGTATGCATAAAAATGCTTGAATAATAGTAATAATAATCAGCGGCAGGCGAAAAAACACACATGTAATAGTAGTAGTAGTAGTAATTATACAGAAGCCAGATCATGATTATTCCTATTGGTAATGCAATGTAAATGAATGAACAGCTCATGAATTATTCACATATTAATTTACATATTTCATGAATATTCACACATTGACCACATACCATGAATTATGCACACATGGATCGGGTTTCATGAATTATTCACATATTGATCAACACTGTTCATTAATTATGCGCATATTGATCATATTTCATGAATTATTCACACTATGATGATGACCTTACACGTACAATGATAAAACTTTCTCGCTCGTAAAAAAAAGAAAAAAAAGAAGGAACGTCACGCTTTCAGATACAGCTCACAGTTTGACAAGTTTGCCTTTTACATACCTCTCTCCTCTCTTTCAACAATGTACACAATAATTCTCCTCCTTCCATCCATGTATGCAATAAACAGCTCACGAAAGACCAAATCCAACATTCTATTAACATCTTCTTATACTGTATATATAAAAAGCTTTTTCGCCGAAAGCTTACATTCTTTTCGCAAAAAATCCTCCATAAATTCACTTCCTTTACAACACGTTTTTCTCCCCCACACAAATACTAACAACTTCAATACTCAGTATCACATCATGCATGATTGGTCCTTTTCAGTCAACTGTTGAATATACAGCAAGGTAAAAACAAAAACAAAAACATCTCCAAGTGTTGTGTTGCAATTGTAAAAACATGATTACACCTCTATATCCATGACAACATCTCATAATAAAATTCAATATTCAAGTCATCCCCCTCTCATGATTAATACAGGCAGAAAACTGCCGTCTTGCGACTTGACAAGCACTCGATAAAAATAAATTTCAAGCGTAATTCTTTTATCCTCTCTTCTCAGGAGTTATAATATTATTGTTTTGTTCATTTCTCTACTGTCAAGGAAAGATATCCCCCGACATTTTCATGATGAAAACATGATTTATACCAAAGTTAATTCCATTCTTTCTTTAATCTCCCTTGCATGATCCTATTAATAAAGCATTTCTATATAACTTTCTTCAATTCTTCCTTATCTAATTTAAACATTTGTTTAAGGAGAGTAGATTCATCGGAGAGTGAAATGACAAAGTATGATGTACTGTGCACAATAAAAATCTACCAAACGACTCAAAAACTTTCTTTACATTCACTTAAGCTTGATTTCAAAGTTTTGCTTCCAACACAGACTGAATGTCACTCCAATAATTTTAAAATTTGTCTGTAATAAACTTCAAAACTTAAATTGTAGACATCAATAAACAGTAATTTAACAAAAAATCTGAAAATCATATAGATATATCTTAAAACATATATATATTTCTGATAGCATCGCACATTATTGATGTATATGTACAGGTTTTCATCAGCATTTGTATTAACACGGAACAAAACATTAGACATTGGGGAAACATACGTAGCTGTACACACACGCACACTAACAAACACACATACACGCACTGTACAATGTTAAAGAACCAGAGGAATCAAAGCTTATTTGCTAACTTCCCCCGATTTTTTTTCAGATACTGTACATATGCAGAATATCATTTACATAGATATATATATATTTATTTATATGCATATATACACACACGTGATAAATTGTGACGAAGTCATTTTGACAGTGTTCTCTAATTACAAATTTCAATTCATTTTTTTCCCTAGGACAGTGACATACACAAAAACAGTGCATTTCAGTTTTTTAATTGTGCTCCCCTGTTCGAGAATTTCTGGGGGAAAAAAAGAAGATTATCAAGCAATAATTGTTTGAACACACACACATGAAGATTTTAAAAGAGTTTCTATAAATTTTGTTCACCGATTGAAACCAAATAAAGATACATACTCCTCCTCAACAAATTCTAACCCTCAAAACATGCCAACGCATTATAATAATTACAGTAGCACCAGATTTTGTAAAAATGCGTTTCTCAAGTTTTTTTGTTTGTTCTACATTGTCCCGACAGAGAGACACAAGAAAACGATGACAAGATCAAATTTGTCGAGAAAGAAAAAATATTAGAAAACAAAAAAGGAAAAAATGCAGGTTGAGTGAATTGAAACAATGTGGTTGGTTAGATATTTTGAGGACAGTTTGTCCGAATTGCGCTGATTTTTTCCCCTCAAGAAACCCCCTTTTTTGCTTGATTAATCTTGATAAGAAAGTTCAAAGCAAAAGCCGTTCCTTCCCTTCCACATGACCATCTCACATGGTTTTCTCAAAATAATTCCAATATTTGTTTCTGTAAATTTTGTCAATCACAAATGTTCCATTTCCACCACATGAATTACAGCTATGTCATGGTCCCATTGTTTAATACAAAATTAGTTTTATGCCAGAACAAAAAATAAATGTACAAACTAATACAGTGTGTTCAAAATACTATTAAAAATGCACACACTAGAAGCTCTTGTCGAATAATGACAGTTTGCTTTTGCTGCATACAACAATAAAACAAAAAATGGCACTCGCCAAAATCAGTCAACCAAATTATTTTGTTCTTGATGATTATATCTTTACACTATCTGCTCAAAATGTGCTTGTCTTGGGATCTGGTCTTTAAATCTTTAACGGGCATGAAATATTGCTGACATTTAAATACCAGCTTATGAATATTCTTTAAAAAGTTGATATGATTAATTTTATTCGTCCTTTAAATTTGCTTGTCTTAGGAATTTATATTTCATCTGTAACTAACGTGCAATATTGCTAACATCACCAAATTACAAATAATTGGAAAGTTTTTTGCTGAAATTTCATGTAAAATTTAGCGACTGGCTGCAATAGATATGTTTTATATATATATTTTTTTTAAATCAAATTGAATTGAGGGGAGTCAAGATTTGTTCATGTTTGTGCTTTTAAATAAAACAAGTTTTTGTTTTGGATGATATAATAAACTAATGCCCATACAAAGTAACTCTCCTCCAGAATCTTCGGTCATCTTTTGAATACATTTTTTTGAAAACATAACTTGCATTACTAGCTTTAATAGACTAACTATAACCACAGAAACACATTATTTCACTACACTTACATTATTTGCAAAACAAAAACTAATACTTCAACTTACATACATGACTATTTTATTGGCAGATATTATGTGTGACCTACAACGTTTTTTGTTTGTTTTCCTTTGGAAAAAAATATAGAATGCAGCATTATGTAATTATAAAGAAAACAAAGTTAATACACAATTTATGCCACACAAAAAAGGTGGCTTTTATGAAAACTTAATATAGAGAAAATAAAAAACTAAATATACAAAGACGAAATCGACGTGGACAGCAAATGCCTTTTACCTAAACATTAATTCACATAAATGAGGTATCTTTTTATATATAGAACGACTTCCAGTAAAACAGGACAAAACTAAAATTCAACAAAAACTACAATAAATCTATGCAGAGTCGCATTCCTGCCCTCAATTATAAAGTTTGCAAAATTGTTACGAGCAAAAAGGAAGTGTGTTGACAAGGATGCTATTCAATACTGTACAGGGGTCTATGGCATTTAGGACTTTCTGGCACTTACTGAAACATGACTGTATTTTATGTGAACAGTACACGTTAGTCAATACAACTGTCAACTGATGTCTCTACAGCTAGTTCACAAATGAGGACAAATTTATTCTAAATTCTACAGTATTTCATTTGACACAAGTGCTTGATATAGCTCGTGGGAGACCCGAAGAAAAAAAATGGAATTTCCATTTCTCAGCAAAAACTCTTATCTTGTATTAGCAAATTTTAAACCCATATAAACAACAGAATTGGCAGGACAAATTTAAAAAAATGATGTTAAAATCCAAACTGTTCCGTCACACGTTTCATGCGACTACAAAAATGTGTATTCCCCGAGATAATGTGATGTTACATATATATATTCAACTGTGAATTTCAATAGACAATACAGCTGTTAATCTCTAAATCAATACCATGATACCATGAACCAACCATACGTATATATATATATATATATATATATATATGTTTAAAAATCACATTGAAATAAAAACCCCATCACAAAGCCTTTAATACTGCTTTAGACATATTGGCTCTTACATACATACATGTACAAGCATATCAATGTATATTTTGCAATTATAGAAGCTCTTTATATATATAAATTTATCGTATATAAGTTTACACTCATGTTTATACGGCTTTTACCCAGTACCCAACTTCAAATCTTTCCATCCACAAATAAAAGAGCCTGAATTACCAATTAGATTTCAATTTTATTTCTAATACGATAAAAACCAGGTAAAAATCAAATAACACATGTAATAAAAGACTAGTACAATTCGGGCAAAAGAATAATTTGGGGGATGCAGTCACATCACAGTTCTAGATCAGAATTGAAACATACAATTTGGGAGAAAGGGGTTACAATTTTTTTTCTAAGACTTATCATTTGAACAAACCCACCCACACACTCACACACACACATGCACAAACAAGCAGAGCTGGTTTTCTTTCTAATGTTTAATTTCAAAATAGGGGTGAGGAAAAAAAGAAGGATAGCATTACTCACAATAACAATGAAAATCATAACCTCGGACAGTACGACACAAAAAACTAAGGGTTTATGGAAAAACAAAGATTTTTTAAAAAATGACCCGTTTCAATCTATTTCAAACAAGGAACCAACACAAATGGTGTCCTCAATTTTAAAAAAAAAATACACGAGAGAGAAAAATCACATATCTTTTACTCTTCAAACAAGAATTCACATTAGTTTTTTTTTTCTTTTTTCGTTTCACTAATCTTCAAGTAATGTAAAAAGTAACAACTTGAAATTACGTCTATCATTCTTTACCATTGCTAAAAATATAAATATATAAATTCTGATAACCTGAAAAATCTCCCCAAAAGGATTTTTGTTTTAGGGTTAATACTTTGCGCGGTTCCTGCTCAAAATGTCTCTTCATCCCAAATTTATTAATCACCTCAAAATTACAAATTATTACACTTTTTTTGTTGTTGTCAATTTCATTTATTTAACAGTTTTTGAAACATTCAAGATTCTCATTTCAATTCTTATTTCAAATTTGTTTTCTTCCCCCAACACTCCAGCAAAATTATCACACAAAAACGTTTCACAATGAAACGTTCTACACATTGCATTTAGCATTTCAGTCATGAACATGACTACACAATTTTGGAGCACGAAAAGGGGATACAATTTTTACGACACAAGATTTACTTTCTTCCCTTTTATATAAAGTTTTATTTCCCTCGGAAAAAAAAGAAAACACTAAAAGATGTTTTGACTTCTCTTTAGTGTTGACTGTTTGAGCAGTATGACAGTCTACAGCAATGTATTAAAGTAATTTTTGTTTCTTTTGAATAGGTATTTCTCCAAACCTCCGTAAGAGCAGAGGTATGAAAAGAACACAGGTTATTTTGAGGTCTCCTTCACAATATCTAAAGTTTTTTTTCTCTTTCTCTCCCAAGATTTTAATACATGATTTACACACAAAAAAGAAGAAAAAAATAGTTCATCTCTCGAAGTAAGGCAAGATATATCACACCAGCCGATCACCAATTCATGAGGTATTAAGAAAAGGAAACACTTTTTTTTTATTTCTCTTTGATTACTTTTTTTTTCAATTTCCCTATAGTAAAATAATATAATATAGTATCCAGCTGCACGATTTAGGCTAACATGTACTAAAATGAGAATAACAATAATCACGTCGATGGAATAAAAACAAAAAGGCTCGATAAAACAAAAACAAATAACTCAATACGATTCCTCCTTTACAAGGAAATACAATATAAAACATGAAAACTCGCAAGCAGCAGGCCAGAGGCGGATGTATTTTCTTTTCTCATTTCGGAAATAAAAAGCTGGCCCGATTCACTGCACGTTCCATGCAATCTACTCTTGACTAAACACAGCAGTACCATCGATATACTGTACATCCCTCTGTGGATGATTAACATCAAAACAAAAATTCCTGCAATTTGTTCAACCAGTGTATTCAATAAAAAAAATGACCCAATTCAACAAGCATTTGTACAAAATGTACAAACTCTACACAACAGCAACTAATTGGTTCATTCAAATTTTGGCAGTGACAACGAAATGGAAAAAAAAAAAGATGAAACATTAACATGTCAATCAAATAATGATGGTAAATGGTGGTACGTGTATTTACCAATGAGAATATAAGAAATTTAAATGCTATATCCACAATAATTACACAAAAAATAACCATAGTGAGAAAAAAAGAGAGTATATTGTATGCTTAGCATGGAATTATTTCATTGATTCCTCTGTACGCATGGAAAATTGAGTTTTGCTGGCTTAAGATAACAGCAACATGACTTGCTAAACATCAAGTCATTTTGGCATCTAACACTTATTCTAAGCGCGTATGAAAATTTGTCATATGTACATACACCCTTACGTGTACAATCATGTTCATACCTACATATATACATAACTATATATATGTATGGATCATGATTCTCATACAATTTACATAAATACATACAGAGATACATTCATACATACATACATAACTATATATATGTTTATGTATATGTACACCCAGAGTGACGGAAACGACAAGGGAACGGACGTTAAGCGGTTGCTTGAAGAGGTAATAGTATAGGCACTATCACATCTCTTCTTCATTCTATGCACAGTTTGGAGGCCAAGATCTCCAACGTAGCTCACCCCCCTGTTCTCTCGCGAATAATAAAAGGGGGGGAAACACAGCACGCAATATGTTGTCCTTATCTCCAAATGAAACCAGTCTTTGCGCTGGTAGAGAATACATCTCGTTTGCCTGATGGTACAGTTGCGTGCCTCTGCTTGTCAGATGGATACCATCTTTCTACCCGCATTTTGGCGAAGCGATGCTAGGGGGTAGGAGAGTTTGTTTTTACGGAGCCGAACCTACGACTCGGTTCTTCTCTCGCCACGACTAATGACTGCCGCTGGCCTTCTCTTCCCCTTTTGGCGGGTGCGCAGCAGTCTTCTCTTTCTGAGAAGACACCTCATTCTCTTTCTGCTTCTCAGCGCCATCGACCTTCTTGGTGGTCTTCCCAGAGTCCAGCTCAAGTTTGTCTCCTCTGTTTGATGACGGCGATACCGATGACGATGTTGAAGTTGCCAACGATTCTTGCCTCTGTTCTTTCGCGGCAGATCTCTTCTCCTCGCTTTCCCGCCGCGCGCTGCCTTCCGAACTCTCCGCACTGCCAAAGCTGTCGGGTTTTGTCGTCGTAACCATGGCCGAGACACCATTGCCGTTTGTCACGGCTGCCTGCCGGAAACGATTGAGCTCTCGCCGGAGCTGTTCTCTCTCCTCTTCAAGTTCTCGCACCCGGTCCTGGAGGTGCTCGTTCTGCGACGCAAGCCGTCCGTTCTCCCGGCCCATCTCTCCCGTCCTCTCGCTACACCGGCTGCGAGCGGCTTCGAGATCGCGCTTGAGGCGCTGCCGGGAGTCGCTGGACTCTCGGAGCTTGCGCTCGTACTCGATGCGCACCCGGTCGAGTTCCTTGCGAATGGCTCGCCGAGATTCAATCGTTTCCCGCATCTTGTCTTTCTTTGCCAGCTTGACGAACTCCAGCTCCTGTAAGGATGAGGTGAACAAGAGAGAAATAGAATCAGAAAGTTAGAATGATCCAGTATCGATAGGTCAAACATCTGGATGGACAAGGGTTATCAGCATATGGTTGGAGGAAAAAAGATGTACGGTTAAAAAATAAACAAAAACTTGGAATGTGCCTCACAAATCATAATGATTTCCCACGCTACACCCTTATCACCATCATCCAAGTTCCAGAGACCAATATTTCATATATTTTAGGTTTCCATTTCTTTACTTCACTTGAACACAATGTAAAAGCAAAATTAATTTCACTTTATCACCCCCACACTGCTTTTAACAATTTAAATCTAAGATGATCCAGAATTTGTCTTTTTTTTTTTAAAGCTACCAGAGCAGGGTTCTCCCTTTAAGCATTCCTTACAGGTAGCCAGAATGATACATCAGATAGACTTCCACACTTTCTACTGGCCAAATTAATTTTCTGGTGACCATTGCCACTCAGGCCACCTCTGAGGGCAAGCGTCGCAGAAGACTTGCCTCCTTGCCTGAATGGGAGTAACATTATCTTTGACACTGTTTTCATACCTGCTGGATATTTCTCTTGGCCGCGTGCACTGCCAGCAGCTTCTCCTCCTGCCGCATGCGGATCCTCGCCAGTTCGTGGAGCAGCTTCTCGCGCCCCGACCGCGAGTCGAGCGCGTCGCTCTCCAGGAGCATCGTCTTCACCATCTCGATCTCCTGTTCCATCGTGCTCTCAGGGAGAACTTCCAGCTCCTCTGTAAAAACAATGAACATATATACAGTCAATATAAAATAAATCACATTTAGCACTTAAAATCATACTATCGTATTAACGTCAACAAATCGTGCATAATACAACAAAATTGTACTGGTTGGAAGCTCTGTGAATATATGAAAGAGAGAAGAGTTGAAAGACATATAATAATGAAACTACTACTACTATTAATAATAATAATAATAACATACTCCATTTTATAGCCACTAATACGATTGATCATCATCATCACTAGATACGCTTAAAATGATATCACCCTGTGTTTCCTCTTCAATGCTTTTTGCAATGTTCTCCAAAAGGGCTCTGCATCTAATAGTTTTACTTCAGCTATCAAATACACACTACAATCGATCCAGCACTTCAGAGAATGCACTCTTTTCACTCCCTGGGGAGTATTATGACATTGTTATCACTTACCGCTCTTTATGTCTCGTTCCTTCTCTCCGTCCGGCGATAAGGATTCCTTGGACGAGGGAGACAACTTGTGAGGTGGGGCGAGGGCCACGTTGGGTGCGAACTGGCTGTCGAATCTGAAATTTGAAAGGCGAAAAGGGAACAAATTATACAAATTTGATATATAACTTTGAATGAAGACTTGGATATTAATCAACACTTCATTATCATGCTTTGTTTGGTTGCTGAACTTTTCAAGATGCATTATTATGAAGAAAAGATGAACACATACATTGCAAATCAAGCTCTGCCTTTAACATGTAGTAGGATGTAAAAAAAGACTTTCTAATTTATTGTACAACTACAGTTGATTGAAAATATTTAATACAAAAAAAAAATTAGCTTCACAAATTTGTAGCTCAAAAGAGCTTTCTACCTCAGTGGTCAGAACCCGAGGCCACAGGTCACGGGTTCAATTCCCATTGAAGCCCAGTTTCTTTTGCTCATTATAATTGATTGAAATTTAAAGGGCTCCAGTAGGATTTGAATCTGCAATCTCCAGATTGCTAGACCAGTGCTTTACCACTCGGCTACACAGAGTAGTAGTACCCTGGTGGTTTTCCATCTGAAACCATTTTCAGTGTTCAGATAGTCGAAAAATATTAAATTAGTAAAAAAATCGCAAGCGGACGTGGATGGGAATCGAACCCAGGAACCATCATGATTACCAGACAGGCGTCATAACCAATAGACCACCAAGCTGTCAAGCGTAGGAAATACACAGGGAATGAGGGTGACTTTGCCCCCTAATTTTCAAAGTAGCCCCCTAAAATCAGTAGGCAGCCCCTACAATTACCATCTAGGGTATTATGTTAAATATTTTGTGATATCCATCAGATTGGAAAAGTAGCTCCCTAAAATATAAAACTAATTCTTTCCTTGCAAGCTGATTGCTGAAGTCATTTCAATTAGTCAAACTTACTTAGAAGCTGCAGTATGTGGCACCACTCTCTCTGGGTTGAGTAAGACAGGGGGTCCCATGCTCAGATACGTTGGCATTCCACGGCTGTAAATAGAGTGAGAAAAATAAGAGAAGTCATGAATTTTACTGTAAAATGAAGACATTGTATCATGATAAGAGTAAGCGATCAGATCCGTTGGCATTCCACATCCTTCAAATAGAGCAAGAAAAAGAAGAAAAAGTTATTAATGTTTACTGTAAAATGAAGAATTTTAATAATGATACAGGAAAGTGATCATTCATTTTTGTTAGTCCCCGCACGAATCAAGAATTAGCTTCAACTTTAATAAGCAATGGACTTGTACGTAGGGGAAAAGCTATATAAACAGCGGGGAAAAAAAGAACAGAATATAAATGTTTTGCACTTAGCCAATATTCAACTGAACCCATTCAGGACTGGTCCAAGAACTACTTGGACCTGGGCCCCTGGGGTCTATGAAGAAAGCATGTTTTACCAAAATTAAATAGTCGTGAACGAGTTTAAAAGCAAGTTTGATTATTTAAAGGCAAGGTCAGCTATAGTTCAGGTTTGTTGTTATCTTTCATAATTTTTTTTTTACAGTTCCGAAGGAGAGATGTTTTTCCACTTAAAAAAAAAAGAAAGATAAGCCTACGCACAGATCTCTGGTAATCCTATGGATGCGTTGCTAGCGGCAACCGCATACGAGCGACATCTCATACCACTCTCGTCAGATACACAAGATGATATTTATAATTTGATTGAGTATATGATCGGATTCCCTCCTTTTACACACCCCCACTCTGCCCCAGTTTCATCCCTCCACCCTTGCATTTCAATGAATCGTGCGAGACGTGTCCCCACGTTCTATAAAGGATGATAAAGGGTAATCGTCTTAAACCTAATCTTAATAATCGGCTCCGAATGCCAACTGCATTTCAAAAATATACATATATGGTTACGCATGCCTATTCTATCTTTCCCACGATGTTTACTGATTGTGTATAGCTCCTTTTCTTTTCTTTTTAAATTAAAATTCAATACCTTTCCAATTTACACCTGTCTCTCTGATCAAAACACACCCCTGCCCATCCCTTTTTTCTTCAAGTTTGCCACGTACTTGCAAACTAGAACAAGAGTTTCTCGTAAACGGTTTGATTGCATTTGTAATATATATCGTCCGGATCTCGCAAAATGAAACTTGACATTTGTATAGCTAAGTCCAAAGGCAAAGCACATGTGAACATGTTAAGCAAATATTTGAGTTGATATCTTGCCAATGGGAACCTGGTGGACTTTGTACTTGGTCTATGGGGATACCATAATCTAATAGAGGGATCAGGTTTAATATTAAAGCAAGTTTTAATTCCTTGCTTTTTGCAAGATTCAACAACCAAACCGCAATTACTATTTTGTGATAATCCTCCAACCTCATAGAAAAGTGCAAATTTTGAAATCCATCAGCAAAAAAACTCATGAAAAAAATGCATATTTTTGAGATCTTTTTTTGTTTAATGCATGGTATGCAGAGCTCCACTCCATGCTTTTGGCATGAAATAATATATAAGTTGGGTGCTCCGTACTGCCATCGAAAGTTGGATCTCATAATCCATCATATTCCAAATTCTTTTTGTTGCCATGGAGATGAATCTGTTAAGCGTTGGAATCTTTCTTATTATTGTCATTACAGTAGATGTGGAAGCTTAAACCGTTCCCTACGAGTTTCTGAATTATCCCCATAGACTTTGTACACACCCCAACCGGTTCCCGTAGCCAAGGGGTTAATGTAGCACCCAAGTAAACAGAAAAATGGAGATTCACTCGTAACCATTATATATGAACTTTTCAACCACAATGGCGATGCAAATAGTATAATTATAGTTCTTACATTTTCTTTAGGCACTAAGTAAGAATCGTGGAAGAATTTTTTTTAGTTTCTCAAAGAATACAAAAGGAAGGTTTTTGTCGTTTGCAAGAATAACAAAAATGGTAGATATCATCTACATGTCTTTCCAAAAGTGGAAATTTGTCGCAAGTATAAACTTGCAACAAATTTCCACCTTTTCTTCCATCATTATAACTTTGCGCTCAAAGACAAGAGAATGTATCTGTTTGCATATGTGTACAGGCAGGGTACTAGTACAAATGATATGGGCATACCCATTTATGAATACTAACAAGACATGACCATTGCTGAAGAATAATTCAGTCATTCCCCCCCCCCCCCCCCTCCTCTCTATTTCAATAGCATAGACACAGACTTGAAATGTATCCATTCTATGATTAGCAACTTCGGTTTCATATAACTCACTGCGGTGGTTTTATTCCCTCTAGGACAAAAAACAAAATCAGACATATCCTATAGTGAAAAATCTCCAGCAGAAATGAGATATGTGTGTAGCCTGGGGGTCATTTACATGCAGACTGTCCACTGCCCAGCCTCAAGAACACATTTGTTTCTGAAAGAATTATTTTTTTTTTTCCAGCAAGAACAAATCTGAAAAGTTTATTAAAGGGGCCATTCAGGGTTTTGCAAGACTCTTGTCAAACTGGATCAAATTTTCACAGTGAGAAGATAATGGTTTAAAGATACAGTGTGTGTGAAATTTCTAATGGAACCTGGGCTTACTTTTTTGTTTAATGAATGAAAATTTGGCTCTTCTTTCAAAATGAAATATAACGGCCAATGCATTGAAATACTCGCTGGCAGCGCTTACATAAAAATTGCAATTATACCTCAAGTAATGAAGATTATGCGGTGAGATTTACACAGATGGTATAAACTGCAATATTTCTTAAGGGATTATAAAGCATTTCAGTGTTTTTATATACATGTATATTTTAAGCACACAAATCCCCCAATGACCCTTTAAAAAGTACTGTATGATCTTGGAATGAAACTTGATTTGAGGCCGGCTGGCTGGCTGGCTGGCTGGCTGTAGTCTGCTACGGATTTCCTCTTGTTATCAAGGTGTCCAGGGATAGCCCTGGTTTCAACTGGTCATGCTTTCTTTTGTTCTTGCATTTCAATCATCAATTGTATTTTAATCTTGGCATTTATTTCTCTTCATTTTGTATGCACTATTTATATGCCCTTCCCCCCTCCTTTCTCTTGTACATAACATCTATTTTCTCTTTTGCTTCAATGGGTTATCATTTATTTGTTGTTAGTATGTATGAGCTTCATAATCATATAGATTGAGGATAACATACATTTCATACTTCAAAAGAAACTGATGATGCAGGAGTTTCAATGCAATACATGAACGGGGATCCAAATATGTTTACGTAATATTAACTTGGGAGCTTGCATAATGAACATGTAAAAGCAACAAAAGAGGAACCCCAAAATGTATGTGTAACATTAACTTGGGGGCTCGTCCAGGAAAATGAAGTGTCTTTGACATGAGAGGAATCTTCCTTCAGGAAATGCTCACCTATCGCAGGCGAGTACAGTGCCATGGTCTGGCAGTACTCCTGGCTTGAGCTTGATATAGACTGAGGCATATACAAATGTAATTCTTAAAAAGGGAAAAATAAATGTATAACAATAATACGGAGGCTTGTCCGGGAAAACATGAGGGGAAACTTCAGGAATAGCTCACCTATCGCGGACGAGTACAGTGCCATGGTCCGGCAGCACTCCCGGCTTGCCCTCCTTGTTCAGGATGCTCGGTGACCAGGGGCGGAATGCCGAGGGGCGCTGGAAGGGCGCCGGGCCGCCCCACGATGACGTGATGACGGCGTCCTTGTTGAGGTCTTCCTCGTCGACGACGTCCTCTCCCTTGTGTCGCTTGGCGTTGCCATTCTCATCAAGTCCCTGCTGTGAGTTGAGAAACAAAAATGTAATGGAATTAAAAATTATGAAGATATTTTGTTTCCATCAGTTTGGTATTTGGTATTTTAATGAAAGAATGGAAGAACTGGAATAGGAGAATGAACACAAATTCAATTTTAAAACAGGAATGACAAAAAAGAAAAGAAAAGAAAAAAGGAGTTTTGTAAAACTACCCGTAGACCTGAATATGGCTACAAAATAGTGTCATTCTTTTATTTTACCCTTGATAATATAACTTTAT
Source organism: Echinarachnius parma (assembly GCA_037951105.1). NCBI lineage: Eukaryota > Metazoa > Echinodermata > Echinoidea > Clypeasteroida > Echinarachniidae > Echinarachnius > Echinarachnius parma. Next base: position 24,506 of record JBAMJV010001950.1, read on the forward strand.
TTGTTGATTGATTATAAGTCACATCCAAATCCACAACCTCAAACAAAACAATAATAATACACCTAGTACCCCAGTGATAAAACTTGGTACGAAAGGAAATAAATCAATCTTTTACGACTGGAACCTGGAGGGAAAAACCCAAAATAGAGAGATTAAAAGACAGACACAACAAACACACTCACAATTCAAAAATAGAAGCATAAAAGGAGAGAAGTTTAATTTCTTGACCAGATTTCACCCCACTCTACCAAGTTCACAAAGCGTTCCCCACAATTCCACATCCCTAACAACCCCAGGGGGGTCTGAGGTGACCCCCTTCTACTGAACCCCTCTTTCGTTTCTGAAGAACTCTTTCACAGCACGTGGTCGGTTAAAGGTAATAATCTAGATGAAAATTTAAAACATAATCTCAAGCTTGCCCCAGAATGCAATGTAATTTGTTGACAATGTGGAGCATAAATAATTCAAATCAAATCAAAGTCTGGTACAGAAACCACTGATGCCAGCAAGCACCAAGTCGAGAGCCGAGAGAGTCGAGAGAGTCTGAAAATTAAGTTATGATACCTGATTTGGGTGGAGAACTACTCATACAAAGTCAAAATAGTGGACAAGAAATTCTAAGTGACCAGGGCCTGAACTTAAACGTTAGCCTGAAAACTGGCATCACTCGAGTATAAACTTTTATTTTTACCCAAGCAGGGGCAGGGATCGTAGAGAGTCGCAAATGAAATCTTGATTTCTTGTCCTCTCGGTCTCACCCCCTTTAAACTCTCTATAAACTTTCTCATGCCCAACAAAATGATCAAGCCTTCGATCTCACCCCTTTAAACTTTTCATAAACTCTCACGCAGCAAAAAGAAACAAATATGGTAAAGCAATCCCGGTTCTCCGTCAATGTGGCTTACTTTTCTTTTGTGTTCCGGTTTTGATTGTATCGAGGGGTTATTTTTACAAATCCTTGTCGTAATACTGCAACTACTGTGCCGTTTGTTTGGGTGCGTGTGAAAGCATGGGTCTATTATTAGACTAGTAGTGTATGACTGACTGCAGTTAGTAGTGCTAGTGAGTGAGTTTATAGGTACAATGCAACAATTCAACAACAAAACTAATACAGGGGCTTGCCCTTGCAGTGGTCCAGGTACCAATGGCCACCACCTTAAATTTAATTTGGCTGATGAACTAGAAACTCTTGAATTAACTATTGCCCACCAACAACAACACACACAAGTAGGTCTATGATGGGACTCTATCTGATGTGTCCTTTTAGCCACCTAAAAGAAAAGCTTAGAAAGCCTTGTAATGTGTTTTTTTTTTATCTACCATGCTTTTTTTTCTTAAAGCGCCAGAACAAAAATGTATGATTTTTTTTTAGGACAAGGTCGCATTTGACAGACCAGCTGTTGGATACATTAACAACATTTTAAATATAAACACCACATGCACACTCACACTATAACAAAAAAATTCAATATATATTTTTTATTTTTTATTCTTCTAAAAGAGTACATTATCACCATCTAAAATCTGTGTAATAAACCAGCTGACTTGACTTGTATGTATGGCAACTTACCCCGTGTTCACACACCAAAAATTAATCGTATAGCTATACCGTTTCAGTATAGCTCTACGATGAAATTGTGTGTATGAACGCTTACTAAGAATATGTCGAATAAAGAAACGTCCTATAACGAAACGGGGGTTTGGGCATCGTTTCGAACTAGAACTCGATAAAGAATCACGGTCGTTTTGTGTGTGAACGTACGCCCTCTATACCCGATGACAACACAGCCCCTTTAATACATGTACATATATGGGCAACTGTTAGCCGATCTTACCATGAGTTGAAATTTCCATGTATAGGCTATTGGAGCGAAGGGAACAAGAGGTTTTTCCCCTCCAACTTTGGGGTTTGAGACTGTGCCAAGAACTAAAATGACATACAGAAGACATATATCTACGGAAATTTAGGGTGCGGCAACATGTGCTACTTGGAACATTCTGGCTGCCCTTTGATATGCGTACTACTACATTGTATAGTGGCAAGTCTACACCGTCTGCAAGTACAGTACATTTGCAGTAAAACCAGTAGTCATTATGCAGTTAAAATCAAACTGCTGAGCATATTTTGTCTACATCTGCAACTAGAATTAGAAAGGTGACCGCCATTAGATACACCATTAGATACGTATGCCAATGCCAATGGCAGCTTTCATGTTGACAAAGTTTGTCAAGGTGTATTTTTGTCAGAGCATTTAGGCTCTCTTTTAGTTTATAGCACTTCTTCCTGAACGAAGTCTAAACTAAGTAGTATGGCAAAACAAATATTAATATTCTTGTCAAGTGATAAGGAAAGAAGCCATTGGTGAAAGTAACAACTGAAGCTTCTCTGTTTAAGACTATTTGCTGTATAATAAATTGCAAGTCATGTGTCTGAAAGTCAAATCAAACGAAGAGGAAAGAAGCCCTTGTATAATTAATTGTCTCTATGGAAGCTCTATTTTTCAGATTTCTTTTTCTACAAAAGTCTTAATGAAGCAATATGGCCGAAACCAAAAGGAAAGAAGTCCTTGGAGTTGGATTATGTGCTACGAGTGTGTGAGAATCATGTCCCAAAGCTAAGCTTTCTCTCACTTCCTTTCACATTATGGTTCTTTGGAAGTTGAAGATCAGATGATTTGATCTGTTATAGCATTATGATTGAACTGTTCATGACAATTTGATTAAAACCCCAGTATTTTCAGAACCAGTTCTGACCTGGTCAAGACTGGTCTAAAAAACCAGACATCAGATAGACCATTTTGTGAACCACTTTTAATAGAAAGCGGACTTTATCACTCGTAATGTGAATATGGAATACGGCAAGCTGCAGTAGTGAACTACATGTATAATAATAACAGCTCATCATGTTTGTCTTGTGCCACTGCCAGAAAAGACCTCGAAACAACGAATAGAATGCGACAACGGAACCTTGGAACTTGGACACCAGACAATAAGGTGCTCCAGGCATATGGTGCAGTGAGACATGACAAAAAACACCAATGATGATAATCAGTGGCGTAGCTGAACTCAATCCAGAGGTGGAAAGGGAGAGGGGGGGGGGGGGGGGGGGGGACAGGGGTCAGGACAAACACTGGAATGGACGGGGGGGGGGAAGGAAGGGGGGGGGGTGTCAGGACAGTGGGACTTGGAAGTTTTCACATGAGGAGTGGAAGTTAAAGAAACATTTCAAATGACACAATTCTATGTATTTCTATTTCTCCTCACAGAAGAAGCAGTGAGAGGGGTGTGGGGGGGGGGGGGGGGGGGGGGTGGGGGGATGTTGGGTGCGGGGAGCTTTGACCTCTTTGCCGCCACCAGCTATGCAACTGCCAATAACCAGCCTGGACGAATGTAGGGCACATTGAGTCGAGGTCAACTAATACATAGAAAAGACAGCTCAGCGCACATTTGCATCCTGTTTCCTGTGGTTGTTTGAAGTGTTGTTCTTGTTGGTGTTTAGTTTTGTACTTTGATTGAATTAGCTTTTCTGTGCATAAAGTGTGTATGGGTCCACGTGTGTTTGTCTGTGACTGTGTGTCTGTCATCAACTGTGGGAGGTGTTGCGCAAAGAGTTGCAATCGATTGTAAGTTGCAATTGATTGCAAGTGAGACAATATGCACATTCGAACCAATAAGATGCGCACATTTAGTCACATGTTCTGACTTGCAAGTAATGGCAACTTTACAATCGATTGGCTAGATCTAAACACAGCTCACTCCAGACGCATATCTAACATCGAAATGACCAAACTTCAAAGCAAGTATACAGTTGAAACATCCTTTCATGTAATAGGGCAATTCCGTATGAGAGAAGGCAAAAACACCACATCTCAAAGTTGAGCAATCTTCCCTAAATCAAACTGTTATCAATAAAGGAAAACTTGAATTTCAGGAAACTGAAAACCGTTTGTATATAGCTCTATTGGTTTTTCAAATATTTCTGCTTGAATTGAACAGAAATTTATGACCTTATTTCATAAATCAGCTTCATTTTTATGAAAATAAAGTGAATCTTTTAATTCAATGACTGTTTCTGCTCATTTTCTCATATTTTCCATATGATATTGTAACAATCACAAATTGTAAAGCATGGGCAGTAACTTCATTGCATATTTTTTTGAGAATTTTTTTAAATCTATGCACATTTGATCGTAATTCCGTTACGATAAAACGTTTTAAGTTTTTATCAATATCTGATTACTTGTTCTTTGGTCATGTCATTGTGAATTCTCTTCCTTCACCATAGTCCTAAGAACTTCCAACATAATTTTCTGAAATAATGTCACTACTTTTTCCAAAAATGGCGTAACAGTATTAGTAATTCCGTTACGTAACGGAATTACACGCACATGGTTTGTAAGGTATTGAATGATATTGCTGAAATTTTTTTTTTTCTTTCTTGTTCTGAATTGTAGAAATACCCTTTAAATAGCATGTAGCATAACTGTAGCCATGTACGTAGACAATAAGTCATTATACATGTACTGTACAATGTTACTTTATGTGACTCATTGCCTCACATGCTTCATATTGCATCAATGGTGATTTAACTAAATTGATACACGATAGATAATTTCTCTCTCCATGAACATAATAGAGATGATAATGTTCTATGATAATTCTATCATTAAATTAGTTTCTAGCAAGACCCACTTGACTGAAATTATGAAGATGCAGCAGATTCATGTTTGTACTTTAGAAAGGGAAAAACGAAAACAATAACACAAATTTAAAAATATCCAGTAATTAGTATCACACTGGTTCTACATTTATTTTCTCACATTAATTTACATTGATGCATTATAAGATATAAATCATACCTTCAACTTTCAAGGAGATTTAATATTAATAATTTTGTATACATGTAGATTTGATTATCATTGATCAGTTAAGGGCTCATAACTCACCATTAATTATGTAAATTTGTATTAAACTGAAGCATATAAAATCAAACCTAAATACAGAATAGGCTTCAAGATATTCAAAACTATATTACATAATACAGGCTAAGATATGTTTTATTCATTATCATAAAGTCAGAATTCATTGAGTGTTCAGTGTGCTTCTGTATGCAGATCAAAGAAGATGTACAAAGTATTTGCATTTTCAAATGGGAATTCCTAAAGGTGTCTTTCATTTTTTGTAATTCGATATTTATATTTGATATGCCAACTTTTTGTATTTGGATCATACATGTTTATATCCGATATCATGTATTTCATGGAATGAATGAAAACGCATTCCAAATTAATTTGAGAGTAAATTAAGATCACTTTAAGGATGAATTTTCAAAAGAATAATTTCAGAATATAACAAGAGTTTATATACAACAAATCTCGATTTTTTTGTAATTCCGTTACGCACACACATAAATTCAGGATTTGTTCTGGTCCTTATGTAAGAGTTTAACAATTATTGTTTAACAATGCATACAAAATCTTTACTATATAGACTATAAGCAGAAAAATGTAACCAAGAAATTGCATTTTTATGGGTGGATTCATGGGTGGATTTCACAGGCGTAATTCCGTTACAGTGACATTCATTTGTCTTAAGGTAATTTCAGAGGTTAAAACAGATCATTTCTGGAAAAAAGATGTACCAAATTCAAGTTTGTAACTTACATGATAAGTTTTTATTACCAATGCAGAATTTTTTGAGGTAGCTTTTGCAGAAAATCATTACAAAATTAGTGTTGAATAAAAGACCACTCTCCGTTATGATTGTATTTTGGTCTCCTGACGCTACAATGTTATAGATTTGTACCTCTAGTACCCCTGCCAGTTATTAAAGTTGTAAAAACTGTGGAAGTGAAAGGAATTTTAAATATGATTAAGAAAACAGAGCTAAAAATCACTTATTTGTCATTCTGTAACAGTGGAATTGCCCATTCACAATGCATTTCCATTCACACCTTGATTTTCAATATTTAGGAAGTTTACGAGGCTTTATAGCATTGAAAGTGGAATGATTTGACCTGTTTGTGATTTTAAATTGTTTAAATGTTTCTTGATATTGATGATGTGCAGTTCTTTAAGCATGTCACATAATGTAGGTACTTTTTTTTTTTTTTACTTTGGGTTTTTTCACAATTTAACCATTTTTCTTGAAGTAAAGGAAAAATTATAAAATGTTGCTATTTTTTTCTTCAAATATGGTTATTATTGTCACATTATTGATTTTTGAAAAGTATTGAAGCTAAAATGTGAATTCTTTGTTGTTCATGTACCGATTTGTGGAAAAGTTGATTTCACTGCTTAAGTTGTGTAATTCCGTTACACACTTTAGTGGACATAGTTTCTAGGATTTTTCTTTAATTTAATTGATGCAATCCTTTTTAATTCCTTGCCTACTAATATGAAGCTGAAAATAAACCAAAATAAAGCTGGATTTTAGCAATAGTTTTTTCAAATTTCACTCTTAATTGTATTTTGGCCATATTTTCATTCATTTAACACATGACAAGTTTAAATATTGCTTTACAGATATGTCAAATTATGGTTTATATTCAAGTGCTAGATAGCCTTGATGTTTGCATTAGTATGTAAGAAAAGTTGAGTGCAAAATAATTGAGTTTACTTTGTAACTGTCAGAGATGTAATTCCGTTACAATTTTGTGTAATTCCGTTACAGTGCTCTTTTTTCAAAAAAGTGAATTTGTGAACTTATCATTGTGTTGATTATGCACCTAATTGTTCCAAAGTGAAGTTGACATTATCAAGATAGAAAAAATACATAAAATCAGTTTCAAAGTGTCTTATATTTCAGAGAAACTTAACGCAAACTTGTAGCAAAAAAAAAACTCCATTCTCCAGTAATTCCGTTACGGTCACACATATTGGTCTAGTGTGCAACAACACATGGAAGATATAAAATCGTTTCCCTATCATTTTGTAGCCTGGCTGCCCGTGCAACTTATTTAAGTATCAACATTTACTTAAGTCATGAGAATATTGCGCAGAGAATAAAATAATGAGCAAAATAGGTCTCTGAATGTAATTCCGTTATGGTGGAATTGCCCAATAGCCACAATTAGATCTAAACATAGCCCCCCTACAGACATATTTCCACCATAATATTATTGAGTAACATACAACACACTAAAGTGACCTTTGATCTATGTTACTTTATTTAGACTGTTGAATCTGTATTGAAACTACAGGGGGGTTAATGCCACAACAGCTCATATTTCTATCCAAATGTTTAGTCTCCTTTGTAATGTATGTCATCTCTCTGGTGGGGTAGGCTAGCCTAGCTCCCAGTCTTTCAGTGCATTTTTCCCCCTTTTAAATTGAACTATTATTTTAATTCATTACCTGATCTAAAAGGTTTTTACGAAACAAACTTTTTTTTTGTATGAACTCAAATCAGCCAGTATCTATACACTCAATTGGGGTAGGCTAGCCTAGTTCCCAGTCGTACAATACATTTTGTTCTTCCTAAATTGAACTAAACCCCACGTTCTTTTAAATACTTGCCTAATTGTATAAAGAGGTTTTACGAACCATTCATTTTCATGAACTCAAATCAGTGAGTATTTATATAGTACACTCGACTATCAATTTTAGGTCGCTATATGCCAATCATGATTGGAAATCATAACAAATCAAATCAAATCAAATCGAAGGTAATATTACTGTAAGAACAACATTACTGAAGGTAACATAACATCATAGGATCAAGACTAACTGTAACTTGGTGATAGGTTACATAGTATGTTACCAGATATACCGGTATCAAATGACACATACCATGCTAAATCATAACAAAACCCTGGTGATGCACACATAGCCCTGTTCATAAGCTACATTTCTAAAGATGGTAAGTGACACTCAAAGAGAACTGGTTATGAAAAGGTAGATTAAAAAAATTCTTTAGACCTCATTTTACTTTTAGTAAACAAAGACAATAAAGAATATTTCATACAATGTATACATACACGTATATGTATAGTGTATTTCAAGAACATAGTAAGATGCTTACGTTGAAAGCTACTTAGCCAAAAAAACAAGCAACAATCAAAAGTGAATGTCAAGTTATATAGTGTTACCACGTTAACTCTAAACACGGGCCTAGATGTATCTATAGGATTTAATTAATAACGAAAGAAAGAAATAGAAGGGCGGTCGGTCGACATACCGTAAAACTTCGCCTATAGGCGGTACTGGTTCAATAGGGTTGTCTCAACTTTACATGATTATGCTATCATGAATATTCATTAAGACCTGCTCGAAGATCGTTGACAAAGGGCTAGATACATATTCATTATACTAGATCCTTGTGGACGCGGCTGGGGCTGTTGATTAATACCTGCTAATACTGTGAGATAGTAGCGCCTATAGGCGAAGTTTTACGGTACATGTACATGGGTTCAATCACGATGTGATGACTCGGCATGAAACCAACAGCGACCATAATTCAATATATTTCTCATTCATGCGACCGTCACCATTTGACCTCTTATTTCCTTCGAGAAAAGGTTTTGAAGACATTTAAAAAGAATTATTTTTAAAATCCTGAAATCGTAATCCAAACACCACTCTGACTGAGTCTTGGGCCCAAATTGACCGTAATTGCAACTTTACAATCAATTGCATCGCTTTCTGCAACGGGGCCCAAAGCCCCAAATGTTGGAAATCCTGATTATGTTCTGCAACCCCAACCCTACCTATTGACTTTGCTCAAAGGTAATATTGGTTTTCCCCTTTTCGATTAGTTTGCAAAGTTCATTACACAATGGGGTACCACAATGTATGGAGGCTTCAATTTCAATTTAAAATGTTGATCAACTTTACTACGTTCCACCACCCCCACCCCACCTAACAAATCTGTTTGAACTCCCACACTTTGTTTTCTTAGCATGTTTCTTATAGCTTGCAAAGTTCATTGCACAACAGGGTACCACGATGTATTAAAATAGGCTTTCATTTTCCATGTTGTGCTTCGGTCACATGCAGAGCAACTCATACAAACTTGCCAAAGAAAAACATACAAGCATGTCAAGTTCAAGCAATTTCGTAAAACTTCTCACAAATTTGGCAAAAATACAAAAAAACAAATGAGGAGCTATGAAAGGGGTCATAAATGCAAAGTTCAGCAAATCCTTGATGATTCTCAATGCCTTTTTTTAAAGAATATATCACATTCCTGCACTAAGCTTCAAATATAAACAGGATGAACTCATGTTTATAAAAGAAAGAAATAATATAAAGGAGGTCAATAATGTTGGAGTTCAACCAAATCCTGGCAACTCACGATGCCAACAACTGACAACACCCCCCTAGAAATCCAATTCTCTCACTAAGCCTTGAATAATCTCTATCCAGAAGAAAAATGCAATCATTATCAAAAGCTCTGAGGAATTCGACATGGCAACAGTTACAAATCTCCAGCAATGCTTCAAGTGCAAGGAGAGGAGGGGGGGGGGGGGAGGGGGATGTAAATTGAGAACTGAACATAGCACGCAGAAACTAATCTTGCACCTTGCCTATGGTGGTGATTAAGTGTGAAGGCAGAAAGGAAATCCACCTCCACTTTCAACGAATGAAGTAGGATTTAGGATTTGAGGAAGAAAGTGAAGAAAAGGAGAAACAAAATGGAATAACAAGAAAAGAAGGGAGAAGTAAGGGTTAAGAAATCTTATCGATCATTCTTTGTTCCGCATATTTTATATGGAATACAGCCATGTAACTAAATACCATAATCAAATGTAGTCTGGAACAGATCAATTCCAAGATATCTCCAATTTAGCACATGAAGTTGAAGGAATAATCAGGAGTCCATTTTTTTTAATAAATTGGGTTCCAAAATCTTTCATACAATTTAAAGTTTAAAGTTGTAATAGACATACTGGCACAGAGGAGGTTATGCATTATTTTTTGTTTACATTTACGTTTTCTATTTGGTTGGCTGCTGCTGTTGTGTAGTTTCGGCATGCACCTGCAAATAATCGCACTGCTGCCGTGGCAACGCTCATATCGATTAAAAATTATGTGAGCGAGACCATCAATAAAACCATACTCCCCAGAGACCCCACACAATACCTAAATAATGCATAATATAAATGACTTTGTGACGTCTAAGGAATGGCCAGAAATTTTTCTGGGGAATTCCCTCAAACCTGTGGCCTTCCACGCAAAGAAAACAAATCGCTCAATGCTAAATTGCAGGAGAGGATAGTGGAATAAAAGACTTTCATTTAGGCGAAGGAAGCCCTACGAAGAATAAATTGCCCTCAACATCCAAAAGGTCAACACAAGAATTTGAAAGAGTATTTATTGAATACTCCCATTACCATTTATCATTATTAACAACAATGGTATCAGTAAATAGTAACCAATCAATTTAATAGCCCTTTAGAATTTTCCAATTTGAAAGCTAAGCATATCATGCAAAAAATTAGCCAACGGTCACCCACATGGACAAACAAACGCACTAGAACAGAACAGACACTCAATCACACACACGCACACAAATAGACAACTACTTGAAATCTCAAGTACAATGTTATTTTCTTTGCTTCGTTTGCTGTTTTTACAGATCAGTGAACATTCTTGCTGGTTTTTACTACCTTGACCATGAGTGACCTCGACCATTTGACCACTCAGAAGCATTGACCCTACAAAATCCCTGGAAACCCACAGGAAACGGTTTTAGTCTCTCTGCGAACAGACTTTACAAATTATTGATTTGAGTTCAAAATATATTTTTATGCTTATTATTAATTTGTTTAAAGAAAAAATAAACAAATAAAAGAAGGGTGATTATATGAACAACTGAAGAAATAATGTGCAGATTTCATATTTTTAAAATTACTTTGAAATGTTTTTTTCTATTCACCCACAGGAAACTGTTGTAGTCTCTCTGTTGTGAACAGGCATTACAAATTATTGAATTAAATTCAAAATCCCCCTTTCCCAAGAATATTCATTAAAAATATAATATCAAACATTAGAAGGATGGTTTAATGAACAACTGAAAGTATAATGTGCTGATTTCAAAATGATTTTTTTTTATTAATGGGAAGAATTAACTTGAGCTCAATTCTGGAAATACGTGTTCCAAATTACCATAAAACTTTCTCTATAGTTGCATTCAAGTGTGTGAAACTGCTCCAATAAAATAATGAAATACTACCATATGTGGTAAGTTATGAAACTCTCCCTTATAAATCCATTGCAATATTAATCATGATACACAGTTGTATACTGCACAACACAAAAATGGAAGAGTAGTGTACATAGGAGAATCATGCTAATAGTACATGCTTTAATTAATTGAAAGTGGAGTCCCTGGTATACAAACAAGAATAAACAAATTAACAAATTAGCGTAACATAATATCTACAAATATTACTACAAATGCGTGTGATATGACTCTACTGATATTCAATGCAAACAACATAACTGAATAGCTTCAAAGTACATCCTTCACCCAAATTTGTGTGTGCAATTGTGCAAATATACATAAAATTGATGGAAATTTGATGACTAGATTGCAAATGACCTCGATTAATTTTGCATTTCACATAAAATGCTAATGAAAAAGTAATTTGGTGGTCGCAATTCATACACGGACGTGCATAATTTTTCTGTTTGGCGCCACATGCATGCAAGTTCGTATGAGCCTATGTATCACTGTCACACAATGCATTATACATGTACTACCATTGCTAGAACTTAACTTTTTCCCCGTTGAGGCCCAAACCCTGAAGCTAGTATGATGATAATAAATACAAAATAATAACTTGATAATATCCTTGAAATATGGCAATGGTTAATGAATAATTTAGAATAATTTTTTGGAAAATTAATTTCATACTGGGTAGTCAAAATCCTGTCTGATTAACCCTATGAATGCTGTATACCGTATAGGTGCATACTTCTAAATGGCATAATTAAGGCTTTGATACCAAGCGAGTTAATGTCCGAATAGAGGAACCCCCAGTTGAGATGTTTTAACTATCACAGCATTAGGCCCCGGTCAACGAACCCCTTATCAAAACACCCCACTAAGGTACTATATCTGACCACTCACTGCACTTTTGGACTGACCACTGACCAACTGATCATTCACCTTTACCTTCCCCTCTCCTCCTTTAAAGGTAGCTCAGATTCTTAAATCAGATGCACGGTGCCATCTTGTAAACGCCTTGCGCACTATGCGTTACACACATTAGCTCAGTGTTACGCAAACTAGCCCAGTTCAAAATGGCGAATCGCGGTGTAACATCCCCATGTAACAACATGGCACTACCCAGTGTGTTTGAAAAGCGCCCCCTAGATTTGAAGACACAATCCCTTTAATACTTAGCGTCATGGAAAGAACGTGTTATATGATAACATGTTTGATACAAACAGCGCCCGATATGATTGATCATATCATCTCTAGGTGTTTCACAATGATATCATTAGCCCTCGTCATCGGACACTTCATCATCAATCCACACATGAAGTGCATTTTCTTCTCCCTAGGGAGCAATTCATTCTTGCGGCCATAAAGGCGCACACTACTTGTTTACTTTTAAAAATACTTGTTGCGGGGGATAGAAAAGTCTGTTTAAACGCACCCCAAAATGATCCTGATACATATTTCCAAAATGCGGTCGCTGGGCTAGACTAAACAACATCCAAATAGTGAAATACAACAATAGCAATGCAATCAGAGATTCAAAAATCAATCAAATCTACAGCGCAAACAAACAATTTAGTAGAAGTGACTGGTGCCAACAACACACCACAATGCATGACCCATCTAGTCATGACCTACATCCATCTTCATAGGTCCTGTTGATAGCGAGTCAGTGGTCCAGTGGGTGTCATGGTTTGGTATATTGCTCTCTATCTCTCCTTCTTTTCCTGTCTCTCCCCTATTCTCCTTTATTTTCTTCACTTATTCTTTGTCTATTGTTTCCCTCTCTATTCCCTCATTGTCTGAGTCCTTCTGTCTCTGGCTCTCTCCCTCTATTCCTGTCTCTCCCCTTTCTCTTCTATTTTCTTCACTTATTCTTTGCATATTTCCTTATTCTTTCTATCCCTTCCCCCTCCCTCTTTGTTTGTCATTGTATATATCTGTCTCTAGCTCTCTCCTTCTTTCAATTTCTCTCTCTTCTCTCCTTTTCTTTCAATTATTCTTTGTTTTTCTTATTCTCCCCCTCTCTCTCTCTCACACTGCCTTCAATTCCCGTTTTTCATTTTCCTTCTTTTTCTGACTCTTCTTCTATCCCGTTTTCTTTTGTTTTCTCAGTCTTCCTCTGTGATTCTTATTCTCTTTCTCTCATTTCTCTCTAAAATGTTAACCCTCTCTCAATCACTCTCTCTGTCTTTCCTTCTCTCTATGCTTACATGTTTACTTTGTTATTAAATAGTATGCACAAAACATTTCTCTAGTCTGATATTCCTACTTACAATCAGTGTGCACAGGAATGTTATGACGCCTGATAGTTATAAATCAAACCCTCTCACATCCTCTAATAACAAAGCAAAGTACAGGATTCAAAAGAAAACAGGCACATAAAAGCCTTCATATATTTTCTCCAGCGCAAGAAAATCAAACATTACATTTTTCTGAGAAATAGAATCAATACGTCACAAAAGAAAACTAAAACGATAGAAAAAACAAACTTGAAAGGAAGCCAGGTTACAATCGTAGTGATTGAAACAAATTCTCTTGAACTATAGCGAGACGACCTACTTCGGCCACATACAATGAGACCCTCATACATTATTCGTGGCTTATAATAAATGTTATTATTAAACTGCTGCGTTGCTGCAGCCACTGCTACAGTTCCATGCACAAGTGCATACATCCACACAAGTATACACAAGCCATCGCAGCATTTATGCATGAAATAACCCTTACTGTGGTGCTGCAGCGAACAAATTAATATTTTTATTTCAGGGGCCCCCTTTCGGGGGGCTACGTTTATCATCTCGGGGGCTACAAATTTCTGGGCTCTTTTTCGAATTTCAGGGGCTTCTATTAAGCTCTAATGCTGTAAGTGATCATCTGATCACGATTCAAATAGAAAATCCAAAAAAAATCCTCAAAATAAAAAAATATATTAAAAAAATTAATAATTTTAAAAAAAAATTGGGGGGCTACTTTGGCCATTTCAGGGGCGAATTGGCTCGCCGCCCCCGTGAATTTTTTTTTCGCTGCTGTGCTGTGCAAAAGTAAAGTCGGCAAGTTTAGTATAATTATGTAGATGATGGTGTCCATGGGACATTTTTAGTCACTTGTGTGACCCCAAACAATTTAAAATTGTGGATTACGATGTTTATATTTTAAGATATTATGTTCTGTACTATATATTCATAAACCTTCCATATGTTGAAGTTTATCATATGAACATTTTATATGATATATACTAACCTTTTTATTTTTTTTATTTTTGGGGGCCCCCATCTTCGTGTATGGAGAAGTTACATTAATCTCTTCAGTACCATACAATGAAAAAGCCATAGATTATTATACATGAACTACATTCATGTGATGTGCCAGCAGGAATCAGATAGTTAAAATCAGTAGACAATACAGCAGCTTACAGCCATAGTCAAAACAAGTCGAGTAAACAGTACAGACTAACATGTTGATGTTGACACATACAGTTAGACTGCAATATATTTTTATGTTATTTTATATTATTATGTTTGTATGATTTATCACCGCTATCTGATGATAGCAGATCATGAAATGTTTACATAACATTGACCGTTGGACAATAATAGTAACAAGTCAGAACTAGTCCTTTTCACATCTATTTTTGTTTTTTAATTCATCTATTTGCCTCTAAGACTGCAAAAATAGTGATCACATGCAGCCTACTTAATTTATATGCGTGGCATTTCATGGGTGCTGGGTATGTTTATAATTATGTATGTCACTGACAAGTGACAAAGAACACAAACAAAACATAAACCCTACATGTGCATTGAGCGATTACCACATTGTACATGTACATCTAGGTGTACATAACATACACTATAATCATACAAAGGTTACAACAACAAAAACCAGACAAAAGCAGTTGCCATGTTCTCTAATCTTTTACTAATCTGTAGTATTGCTTGCAGTCAAAATACTGAAGAAAAAAACCTAAAGTATGATGGTTATCTGGCATGATTTAGCACATTTATCCTCATAAATGTAGTATGCATTCACTATTTATTGAATCTAACATAATGTACATGTAGCATTAGGTCCTGTCCATGTGAGTTTGATAAATGTAATAAATATCAATTCTCCAAAAGCCTAATATCTCCCTGATACTGTAGTTTATTTGTTCACTTTATTATCCAATGAATCCTACTTAATAATAACACAACGCAGCCCCGCAATGACTTCACAATCTAACCGGGCAACTAGAGAATTAGACGGAAATAAATCAGATTTAAAATTTGATTATTGATTCATTACACGTGGGAGAAAGTGCACTGCAGCAATAAGCAACATTTCCCAATTAAAGTATTCATTAGGCTACTACAGATAACCATCAATAGCACAAAACTCCCAACTTCAATTTTGCAAGATCTTGTTAAAGCACTACATACGCCAGAAGTAAAATAAAGTGATTTGAATTTTTGAAGTACTTTTTTACAAAGAAGAATCATAATGTTGTAATAAACATATTTCACCATTACAATAACGAGACATTTATGTAAGCATTATTAAGCAGAGCTTTAATATCCCTGAAACAAGGTAGTGCTTTAAGAACAAATCAAGCATGTATTAATATTTTTCTTATTTTCCTTTTATTAATTTTTTTCTTTTGAAATACATGTATACAATAAATGTGTGTTTATACAAGCTCTCTCAATCATCATCCTGTTGCTGGTCCACTAGAAAGACTTCATGATCGTAGTTCATTGTTGTTATCGGTAGCGAAGCCTTCCAAATGTTCATTCAAAAGGGTAGATATAATGAAGTCTACCAATAGTTCGCCAGACTAAGAAAAAAAAGAAAAAACCCAGTATTTATACAAGTTTGGCTAAATATAGCCATCATTTCCTCGCTCCATTGGCTTCCCATACATAACAGAATGACGCGGGACAAAAGAGTCCCTTTCAGTTGGTACAACGATTGTACCGAGAACTTTGGAGAGCAATAAAAGCAATTTCAATCAAACTTCGTAGACCTCCTGGGTACTATTTACAGATAATTTTTTTCTACTTCTTTACGTCTCTCTTCCGTAAAATGATAAGAGATACAGGTACGTTGAGAAAGAGAAGGGCGCAAGTCATCTTTTCCTGCTTCGGAGATTATTATGTTTAAAGTTTTAGAGCCTTTTCCAAACCCAATTTAGTTTGAAAATCTTATATTTTTCATAGATATTTCAAATAGTTTGATATACTAATCATCTGAAAATGTCACATCACATAGCGACGACTCTGAATTTCAAGGTGGTATAAAAAGCTCAATTTAGCCAAAAATCGACTTAACGGCCCTTCTCACTCTCACCCCTTGGCCGCAATGGATAGATAGGTTGCTGCAAAGATTGGTTTGAATGTATTTAATGGTGTATTACAAGTATAGCATACCACATGGGTACCGAATGGGTTAAAGCAATTATAGGCAAATGTATGTTGCCCCATTTACCGCATGGAAGCGTTATCGATTATTATTCCTCATTTATAAAGACCATTGTCTGACTAAATCTATTCTGCACAGTTGGTGCATGACGATTCGATTCTTTCCTAGCTGGGTGTCGGGTCGGGTTCTTCACAAAAAAACAGACCCATGTTGGGCAATTAACCCCTCGGAAAGGTTATCGATTATTAATGTTTGAATTCTATTTAAAAGCTAACAGGAGGATCTTACGACAGCCCATTTCACACAAACAAATCTATCTTGCTCTATTGATGAATAGAATGTTTAAGGTTCTCTGTAAAGAGAGTTGTGTTCCTTACAAAAATAGAATAATGTTGCCCCATTTACCACATGGAGCGGTTATCGATTTTGTAATTATTGGAACAGATTTGGGGACTATAAAAGCTTATTGAGTATGATATTAAAGGGACTTAAGTAGTAACATTGTTCAAATCCTAAAAATAAAATTGTAATTCTAGCGGTTCCCTTATACCTTGTTGTATTCGTATTAACAATAAAATCATGGGACAGGTTTCGGTTTTTCAAATATCCCTTTCGTTACAAAGATATGTATGATTGAAGTATTCAGATAAGAAAAACTCCGGGCGAGTTTTTCTTCCGTGTTCAAAGTGAGTGCAGTGAGTTAGTGAATATCACTTTGCATTTTCGCTCATTACTTGGCCATGCAATGTCCATTTGACTTGAAATTTTCACACAATACCCTGTGTACATATGAGATAACAATAATATACATTGCATCAACCATTCATCACTTTTTGACATGTCAACAAAGTTACTAGATCCCTTTAATGAGTTATACCCAAATATGTTATGTTTTTGTTTGAACAATAACAAAGGGTTGAACAATAACCAAGGGGGGTTGTGAGAAGAACATGGCAATGTCAAAGATCATGTATGCAAAGGTATTCCTGTATTCTCGGAAGAGAGAGGGAGGGCGGGCAGTAGTTAGAACTGCCAACTACATACATGTGTCATGTGACAAATATGAACCCCAGAATCTGTGCCCTTTGACCTCTGTGACCTCCTAACCTATTGCAGTGGTAAGGAACCTGGGAAAAAAAGTTGTTGAATTCTATTAAAAACCTGGCCTCAGAAATCAAACTTGTGTGTGTATTTAGGAATATTGGCAGAGTTGAAGGTTAATTCTGGTTCCTGTTTCTTTGTTTCTAACTCTGTTATTTGTTTTTTTCACAGAAAATTGCCCAAGTCAAAGATTTTGATTTGTTCACCATTTGGATCTCCTAACCCTTTGGGCATTGGTAAATGGGGAAATTCTAAAACCAATACGTATATACAGCTTTAGCCTTGCCTCAGAAATAGTTTGATGTCAAATGTAAAATCTGCCCTAAGTCAAAGAATTTCCAGTAGTCCCAGTGGATCTGATGTCATGCAAGGTTAGTTTTATATATTTAATTCAATTCAATTTGATTTCACATCCCTTAAATTAAAAGGTATCGATGACATATGCATAAATAGAGGCTTACCCCCTCTTCTTCTGTTGAGTTGATTTCCCCCCCTGCCTCTGTTTATCAATAATACAATACTTGTAAAATGCTCAATATGAGTGGCCACTACAGGATTGTGCTGTCAAACAATAAAATAATACTGAATTATGAGTGGACGGTAATAAATGACACTCACAGTTTTTTTTAATTTGTAGCCATACTGATACCATTAAAGTGCTATTTATGATCTTGCACAATTTTACAGCTTCAAAAATAAAGAGAACTTATAAGCAGCTATCTGTCAGTGTCAGGTGAGTGTGAGAAGGGCACTAAGTCGATTTGGGGGCTAAATTTGGTTCTGCATACTTTGTACCATTATTGTAGGTCAGACAGAGTCTTCTCAGTGATACTAAATATTTCAAATTTCGGGGAATAATCCTTAAAAAAGAGAGAGAGAGCAAAACTTGGTTGCTAAAAGGCTACTTAAATTTATTTGTCAAACATGATTATCTATGAGATGCAAAAAGTGACTTAGCGACCTTCTCTTTCTCACCTGTATATAGTGACCATCAAATGAAATCAAGAAATGTGGTTACATATTATATAGTATTGGGTGGTCTTTATAGACAGGTTTCACTATATATATATATATATATATAATGATATCAGCCATGATTGCAAGACTACAGGAGCTGCATGGGGTCACGGAAGCTAGGACAGTTAGCTGGCGGGAGGGAGGTGCGAGATGAAAGAAACGGAAGAAGAGGAGAAGTGATGGGGGGGACGTCCCCGTCCCCGGCCTTTATCCCCAAACATGAATAAAATATGAACCCTGCAGACAGGTGAAGAAATACATTCCAAAGGGTTCTCACTGGGTGATTTCAAGTATGGTGTTTGGGGTTGGTGTTAGCGTTTATTAAACACTAACACCGGCCGTAGGCGCCATATTTGAAATCCCCCAATGTCACTCTATACCATCCTAACACGAAGTCATCTCAAATATGGTGCCTAAGGCCGGTGTTAGTGTTTAATAAGCACTAACACCAACCCCAAACACCATACTTGAAATCACCCACTGTAACAGCTAGGATTGATAAAAAAACTGAGTTTGGAATTACATCGAAGGGAAACTTGATCACATTCTGAATGGTTGGTTATCTTACAATTTAATTTTCGGGGGCTATTTTTTCAAGCTTGTCTGCATGGAAATGACACATGAAAATTTTATTTGCATTGATTTGAACTCTATATACAAATTTTCAGGGGCTCTTTTAATGTTCTCGGGGGCTCTTTTTGGCATTTCGGGGGCGAATTCGCCCTGAACCCCCCATGGATTTTTTTCACCGATTCTGTAACAGCTGGAATTGATAAGAAAACTGAGTTTGGAATTACATCAAAGGGAAACTTTATCACATTCTGAATGGTTTATCTTTGTAAAAAAAAAATATTTGATAAGAAAATCAAGTTTGGAATTATATAAAAAGGGATAATGTGTGAGAGGTGAAGAAATAGGTTACATTATGAATGTTTCGTTTTGTAAAAAGATAGAAGTGAAAACTGATTGGGAATTGTATAAAAGGGATAATTTGTTATAAAAGCAGTCCAAAGCATCAAAATCACTTTGCAAAATTAAAATCAGACTGTCAAACTTTAAACAAAATTAAAAAGGTTAAAAAATGAATCAACCCAGAATAAATTTTATTCATCTTTTTATTATAGATACTAGCAAATTACCCGTCACCAGATCTTTGAGTAAGATAATGTTGTATGTTGTATATTTGTATTTCGTTATTTTTTGTATCTATCCTGTAAAAAACATTTGGTCAATTAATGGAATCTCTGTTTGAATGGTTATGATATGATTTAATAAGTGTATAATTAAAAATACAATCTCATATTCACAGGCATATGCGTACACGGGGGGGGGGGGGGGGGGGGGGGGGTGTTCAAATTTCACTTTGATGAAAAAGGGCTGTTTTGGGGTTTCCCCCCCCTCAAAAACATATTCACGGACACCATGAACCCCCCTCACAAATTCTTCACCGACACCCCCGCCCCCTTTTGAAAGAATCTTCACCAGTACCCCCTCTCGAGAAAATCTTCATCGACACCCCCCTCGCGTCGAAAAATATTCACCGACAACCCCCCCCCTCGAAAAATCTTCTCCTACACCCCCACCACCCCCCTTCGAAAGAATCTTCACTGTTACTCCCTCTCAATAAAATCTTTACTGACACCCCCCTAGAAAATTCTTCACCGACAACCCCCCCCCCCTCGAAAAATCTTCACAGACACCCCCCCTTTCAAGATTCTTCACCGACACCCCCCCCCCCCCCCCCCCGGTGGTGATTCAATCTCATATTCAAAGGCATATGGGTACCCGGGTGGGGGGGGGGGGTGAGGACACCCACCCCCCTTACAAATTCTTCACCGACACTCTCCCTCGAAAATTCTTCACCGACAGCCCCCCCCCCCCCCCCCCCCACTCGAAATACTTGACCGACACCTGACCCCTCCAAAATGTTGGTTGAGGAAATAACCACCCCCCCCCCCTCAAAAAATATTCACGGACACCCACTCCTCTCACAAATTCTTCAGCGACACCGAAAGAATCTTCACTGGTACCCCCTCTCGAAAAAATCTTCACTGACACCCCCCTCGAAAAATCCCCCACCCCCCATCGAGATTCTTCACCAACATCCCTCCCCCCTTCGAAAATTCTTCACCGCCCCCCCCCCACGAAATATTTGACCGACACCACCCTCGAAAATTCTTCACCGACACCCCCCTCGAAATACTTGACCGACACCCCCTCGAGTTACTTGACCGACACCCCCCTCGAAATACTTGGCCAACACCCAGCCCGTCGAAAATTTTGGTTGACGCAATAACCCCCCCTACCCCCCCCCCCCCCCTTGTAAAAACCCTAGGTATAATGCCAGCGATCACATGTCAAACAATAAACAGTATTAATTAAATCGTTGTCAAGTAGATCAATAACCCTAATTCCTTGCTCTTCTTGTTTACACGTTATTTACAAAAAGCACACATTTTTTATACTTCAGTACAACAAAGTATGCACTTCGAGCAAACATTTACAATTAGCCTGTATTCAGAAAATTAAACCAGTGACAGAGAGAAACCTATTTTGGTAGCCGTATACCCTGTTTTGCCAATTTTGTGAATATCGTGTTGAAAATGTGAACAAAAATCACCGATCAAATTCAGTCATGCATATACGGACATGTACAATCACACGAATGTGTGTACAATGTAGTAGATTGTGTGTTGACAATGCACAGATGCCGGACCTACAATATTCCGCTACTCTGTATATAGTCTATGCAAATTCCCCGCCCGACGGTCGCTTTCGCTTTTGGAATGTACCGTCCGTTTCTTGATAGAAATACATATATTTCATCAGATTTGTTTTAATTCTATTCGAAAATCAGTCATTACAATTTTTAAATCTATATTATTTAAAAGTTTGAAAAACAACAATTCGCAAGCAAATTACGATAGTCTTAATTCAGGCGCACACAGCGGCACACGTGTTATTTCCGATTTGACAGGCATACGATAATGTGCGTAAGTAATTTACAACGTATCGATTCCAGGCTGAACAAAGACTACATAATGAAAGGTCATTTCAGCAACACACTTTTCACGGTACTTCCGTCGCAAGCATGTGCGATGATCAGCGCTCGACGCGACTGCATGGCAAATGAACGTGGAATATTGGCCGATTCATAACTGACCACTGGTCAAACTGACCCCGACCTGACCCAGACCACAAACCTCTATGGGTCATCACCAATCACTACCCAAAGTTTGATGTTGGTGCCTCAATGCACTACGAAATGCATAGATGGACAGACAGACAGACATACGTAATCGGCTACTTTAGTATAGTAGATAGAGCTTCCGACCAGGTTTCTGCACCATTGCGAACAGGCCACATCAGAATTTACATGATGCAATGAATTTGGCTGAGTAACAACTGGCACTGCGCCAATGTATTTACCAGGGGGTGGTTGCTTCTCATGTAATGTATTATACCAAACAGACAACAGATGATCAACAACAAAAAAGTTAAAGGGAGCAAGTTGTCAAATTACCAGGGCGCTTTTCAAAAATTAACCAGGCAGCACATATTTCATTAAAAATCATGAATTTTGTAACATTGAATGTTCACAGACAAGTCAACAAATTAAGTATGCGATCTGTTGGGACATACGAGGAAGAGGGTGAACTTTTCTCTTTTTGGGGGGTGGTGTATTTTCACGAGGGACAGATTTGCGCAATATTTCTGAGAAATGTGGTTCCCCGGGCGATCTAGTCTCGTCTCCAGTCTAGACAATCACGAGGTAAACGACAATACCTGTGAGGACGGACAGATGGAAAGATAACGGCGATGGAATAGAAGTTTCGCTTCCCCAACTGTACAACTTTCGCATCATTGCTGGGCATATCTGTGTGATCTCTTACAGACATTCTCATGCTGCACAAGACAATATAATAGAATAGAAAATGAAACATGATGAACATAATATTAGCGAAAAAATATGAATTCCCTGCACATCTCTTCACTGCGGCTGTGTTTATTTAAAGACCATAGACATTTGCCATGCACAACTTCGCACAAGACAATCAAATAGATTAAATGAATATTATATCTCACAATTTCATCTTTTCTCTTGGCTATATTAGTCTGTCTATGTTTATCTAACGACAAGATCTAGACATAGCAAAAGCTAATATAATGATTGTGATGGAAAAACTTTGTCCACTCCCCTCCAGTGTTCTCCCGGCAACCATGTTTATTTATAGACCCCAGACATTCCCAAGGCAAAGGACGCTTGGATAGACTATACAACAAAAATGTAATATCGCTTTCACCACACAATTTATTGCTCTGATCTTGTCTATAGATGTTTATCAACAAGATCTCATCATTCACAAGACATTAGATAATCATCATCATATAAAAATAAATCATGATATTAAATATAGGTGATTCAAAATCAAAACTTTTTACTCGAACTGTGCTTATTTATACTAGGCTCCAGACATTTAGAAGGCACATGAGCGTCAAGACAATAGAATAGATAACAATGTTATATTTCACTTCCCTAGCACTTTTATAGTATAACATTCGTTTACTTTTGACTGAAGTTGATATTTTTACAAGCACCAGACATTTAATAATGGATTGTGTTCCCTGCAAATTTCCCCAGGGCAAACTTTCTGTCTCAGCTTGTGTTTATTCGTGGGCTAGTGGGAGGCCGGGAGGGAAGCTTCACTGTGGTGTGCCCCAGAAAAAGCAGCAGGTAGTGCAATATATACACTGGGGATCAGGGGCGAATTTGCCCCCGAAATGCCCAAAAGAGCCCCCAAAATTCATAAAACTTGAAAAGAGCCCCCATAATTTTGCATAGAGTTCAATTGAACACACATTTTTTTAGTGTTATTTTCATGCAGGCAAATTTGCAAAGGAGCCCCCGATATTAAAGTACATTTTAATTTTTTCCCTGGCAGCAAAGGGACAAAGCATAATCAGAGATTAAAATAAATACATGATAGATCAAATATAATATCCAAATAGGTGAGCACATTGCATAATAGTACATACTTCAAAGGATTACATCGACAAAGTGATTACAAACATCATATTACAGAACTTCAAGCGGAATTACATAATAAGTACCCGCAAGTACAGATAGTATGGTGCATAAATACTCGCAAACTTGTGCTAATGGCACTTTAAAAATCAAGTGTAAATGCAGGTGTTCATGTACATCTATTTATGCTCTATATTTTTGTTTCAGAGTGTGTAAAAGCAGCACTGGGAAAAACATATTGGTACCTTCTTTTATAAATATTCAGTGTGTAATGCGTAACATAATTGGCAAATGTGCCATGGGTTGGGTTGAGTTACTACCTACAGGGTCATGATAATGATAAAGAAAAGATAACATTTGTGGTAATTTGGGTAAACATCCATCCCCGCTTGTATCTGTTCAGACTTTGCACTTTGTAGCTCGCAAACAACTGGCTGTATCATGAACCCATTCATAACTACAGTATAATTTAATTCTGGTATAACATGCCTTTTCCACGTAACGCAACCTGGGTATTTTCGGGACCAGTCTAAAATGTGTTAAAACCTATTCAAGCCTATTTGATTCTGGTATAGCATGCATTCTCCTCAGATCCCAGCCCAGGTATTTGGGGGACCAGTCCCCAATGGGTTAACCCAGGTCTAGTACTAAGTCTATGGAACTAGCTAGATGCAATACAGGCATCTGACTTACACCAACTGGCTTATGTCAATACATACAAAAAAGAAGCAATAAGACAAATTAACCACTAGCCTATTAGAACCTGGTGTACCGTGTATAACATCTATGACTATGGAAATATTGCAAATCGCGTAGGCAAAGGGTCTTAATGACCTACTGTGTCAACATAATTAAAGACAGAGTAATAACAAACTAGGCGCCGTCTGCCCATAAAAAAACATGTGGCATTCATCGCTCATTTCACATCATTTAAAACATTAATTACATGTCTGTAGTATTTACTCTGCATATTAATACATAGTAAATATTTGATGTAATACAAATTTTGGCACCCTTGTAATTGAACACTTTAACAAAATTCCATTACAGAATGTATGTGGTGGAACAGAAGACGAGGTAAATGTGACTGGGGCAGGAGACTAGTACATCTCGCCTTGGGGCCCTTGGGGACTGCAATTTCCAGTGACTTTGGTAATGATGGAAGAAGTATCAAACACAATAGCATCAATTTAAGACTGTGAACTCGACCAAATGCCGGTCACTTCCCCCTTATAGTGTGAATCCAATCGAGGTGAATGTGACTGGGGCAGGAGACTACTACATCTCGCCTTAGGCCACTTTGGACTGCAATTTCACGAGACTTTGGTAATGACGTGAAATATTAAACGCGATGGCCGGCCGGCCGGCCGAGAATGCAGACGAGACGGTGAACCCAAGAGAAGTGGGTCACCCTCTCTAAACTATCGTAGCAAGCGCATACGTCATACATTGGCCACAGGGTTCACCTTTAAATTTCATTACGATTGGACGGATAGACAGTGACGGCGCAACGCGATGCAATGCCTGCATGCATGCAACCCATACTGGCTGGATATCACTCAGGACATCAATAATGTACCCCAATCCAAGTAATATATCATTCCAATGAAAGTTTCCTTTAAACCGAACAGAATTGATTATTTTGTCAGCATAGATATTTATTAAAGGTATATGTTTATTTGATTCATTGTTAGATGTAGGACTGATAGAAAGTCGAGTCGCAATTCATACTCACTGTTAACCTGTTACATGTAGCTCATTACAAACACGGGTTAGTGTCATTCGATAAACTAATTCTAATCAGCTTTGATCTAGGCTAACTATATAATGCACATACTTTAATGGGAAAATTGATATGCTGGGAAATGTACTTGTGCAATGTTGAGAGAGTTCAAGAATACGCGTCCTTGGAAATGCACCCAGGGATGTTTAAATGCGCATATGTTGATACTTTTGAATTCATACATTCATATCCTTGACAATGTGCAAAGAGGATGATCAATAATTCTTAGATCTTGATAGTGTCTAGCATGTCTGCATACATAATGTACATACATATCCTTGGAAATATGAAAGGCAAGCCTCCACACTTACTTTTTTCCTTACTGGCCCGTTCGGGCAAGTAAAATCATAACTTTTCTAATATTACTTGCCCGCTTAGTACTTCTAGATGAGATTTAAGCCTAAGGAATTACATTATTCTCTCATAGTTGGCCAATAATTTAGTTGCCCGATCTGGCAATCAAACTAGGCCATTTATGAAATTTTACTCGCCCAAGACATCAATTTTTACTTGCCCCGGGCAATAGGGCAAGTGCTAGTGAAAGGGATATTTCTTGGAATTAACGTTAGCTACTCTCTGATATACATTTCCAGTTCGTAGGTACCTATCCTTAATATCAATTGAGGCACCATATCGGTGGGCTGTAAGTGTTATACCACTCTATGCTTCCATACAAGTGATGGATACATTTCGTACATAAAATATATGGACAATTGGGGGCCCCTTTTCAAGCTTTCCTGGATAAAAATGGCCCTCAGAATTCTACTTTACATCAAACTCAATACACTTTCATGAAAATCATAATAATAAGTATGTGAAGCACTACTTCAAAAAATCCTTGAAAAAAATATAATGTATATGGAGGCAATACTTCTGCGAAGTGCTTTAGAAGCGCTCTACATCATCTACCCACACATGTGATGTACAAAACATACGTTCTACATAACGCAGACACCGACAGTTCATACGTACGCATCCTTGAAATGCCCGCATTCAAATTGGAGCCTATTTGTCAGACTATCTACATATATCCCCTTGCACATCCCTGCCTCCATCGCTAAATGTCAATATACCCATCTGCCCTCTCCACGGCAGAAAAAACATAACAAGGGGGGATCCAATTTGGTTGCAGACAACGGACGACAGCGATGCATATGGATTTCTGCGACACCACTGGCACGCAATGCCGGAGAGAGAGAGAAGAGACGGTGATGTTAGTCTTTGCATCAGCACCTTAGCTACTGCTAGGTGTAGTATGGTTTTAAAGGGGACAAACAGGCAACTTTAGACCAACACAGGCTTATTTATTTTAGTACCATTGTTTTAAAATGAACAAATAAATGTCCATATTAATGAAAATGGCTGTGTAATTCATAAATGGTGTAATTAATCCCTACAACTTTTGTTAGCTCCCTTTAAAATGTGTTTTCCCCTTGTTTACATGTAATGACATTAGTCTTTACGTCAGCGCCTGAGCTAGGTGCAGAATGGGTTTTACATGTTATTTTCTCACTTTTATATTCTCTTGAAGTACACAGATGGAGTAATGATGGTATTAGTCTTTACATCAGCACCTTTGACTATTATATCAATGTAGACTTGATCATCTAAAGATTTCTTATAACAAGCCCAATTAAATTAAGAAAAAAAAATCAATGATAAAGTTTGATGAAGACAGATTTAGCTTTACTCCTCTTCATTACAGAAGAAAGAGGGTGTGTGTGTGGGGGGGGGGGGGGGGGGGGGTGCTAACCCTTTTCAAAGGGATGAATAGTGCATAGCCTCAGAATGGCATCTCTTTTTTAGGGGGGAAAAACGAAAGTGATCAAACTTCACATAAAGTGA
Organism: Echinarachnius parma; assembly: GCA_037951105.1. Classification (NCBI taxonomy): domain Eukaryota; kingdom Metazoa; phylum Echinodermata; class Echinoidea; order Clypeasteroida; family Echinarachniidae; genus Echinarachnius; species Echinarachnius parma. The sequence goes on from JBAMJV010001950.1 coordinate 51,847, forward strand.
GTGTCAGTTCATTGCCTACTTCATGATAAAAGAGGGTTACTGCAAATGAAGTGTTGTTGTTGTTCAGAGTTTATTGGCGGTTCATTCAATTTGAAGTGTCCCAAGACAATGGAAGCCTCAGTATGGCATCTCTTCTTTCTTTTTTTTTATAGTGAAAGTGGTCAAACTTCACACACAACTGTACTTGAGGGTAATCCCTTTTGAATATTAACTAGACCCATCAATTATGATGTCTAGTCAGTGTAATGAATGCTTTTCAAATGGTATCTTTAGGAGGGGTGGGTGTTGGGAGGGGGGATTTGGATGACCGTAAACAAAAGGGGGGATGAATTGGGTCAACCAGCCCTTTCTGAACAGCTCAGGTGTGCTCAAGCCTTGCCCATTCTTATTCTTTATCACTCTAAATACTCTAAATACAGCGGTTGCAATGCTATTGCAGTAAAACTCCATGGACTTCACACACACACACACTGACTACATCTATGTGTGTATTTATGTTACCTGGTGGCTGACTTTACTTTACTCCTAATGGCCCGGTCAGATATCAACGGATATCGGAAACGTATGCCCAACGAATAAACAATTTGCGAAATTAAATTATCCGGTGATGAAAGTCGTCTCCATTGCTTCATGTACAAAACATAGAACACATACATCACCGGACAAGGAATGGACAAGAAACATATAGAACGGATGGAAAATTTAGCTCTCCGTTTGCGCAATCCGTTGTATTGATATGTGACCGGGCTATTAAATATGAAAAATAAAGAGCATCCCTTTCTACCTCTCTCTCTCTGTAACCTACTCAAAGACAGTGTATTAAACTCAATGGACTTTACATCTACATTAACTTGATAGTACAGAAGGGGTTAACCTCGATTGACCACACACTTGAAATGGGTTGATTGTTAAGGCCATGGTTCAAGGAGCGCTGCATTGTATTTTGTTCTGGCCACTTGCATTTGTGTGAAGCCAGTCTATTGACTAATTGTGTTCCTAGCTAACAAAGGCAAAGGGCTTCTCTTTTTGGGGGTCTTTTTTTTTTAAGTCCGAAGCATGGAATTTCTATCTAAACTCACTTTCCACACATTCATGCAAACTCATCGAAAACATAGATTATACCAAAATATAAATGTTTTCATTCAAATAAAAGGTTTCATTTGAATTGTTTGTGTGCTTACCTGTTTGTTCCATGTGAAAATGTAGATTTGTGTTGGAAGTCATCGGAGAAAGAATAAACCCCACATGAAAAGGAAGAGCAGAAAGAAAAGACAAATTGTTAATTACAATTTATAAAGCATTTATGAGGTCAAAACTCAAATACAACCATGCACTGTTTAGAAAAAACAATGCTATAAGATACAACTTTAATTACAAGTACTGCCTTTAGAAAATAAGGAAACATTACTCATGAAATATACAAAGATGTCATTAATAAATTAAATTTACCATCAATATGATTAAATAAAATGAAAACTTTTAGAAGGTCAGAATGAAATTGGTAAAAACCAAGGCACGCCCATTTTACATGCTCACCCACCCTTTCTCTGTTATTATTGAAATAGACCTTTAAAACATCAATGTCAACACACACACACACTCCAGCACAATCTATATACATATTTCTTGCTCTACATTTAAATACAGTCACACTCTAACACATTATATTTTGTTGGCGTCAATGAATGCACAACCTTTTAAAGATCTATTACAGATCATTAAAACGTCAACGTAAACACACACACACTTCAGCACAATCTATAAAAAAAAAATTTAAAAAAATTCTGGCAGTGCTGCAAAAACGCACACATTCACACTCTAACACATGTATTCTCTTTGTGTCTTCAATGAATGCACAATGCATTTATGTACCTGACAGTTATATACATGTACAGACACTTACTCACCACATTCAAACACCGCCTCCAGTTTTCATCATCGCCCACATACAAACCCCATTAACCCAACTAAGACAAATTGATTTTGCTACAACACACATTCTATGTAGATGCAAGCCCATGTATCATGGAATGGGTTGATATTTGTAACATGAAAAAGAGAAGGGGAAAAAAGCGGCTCCATCTCCATTAGTGTCGCTTCTGCACATACAACCTTGCCCGACAAGAAAAGGTGTAGCTGGCAAAAATGGGGGGGGGGGGGGGGAGGGGCTAATCCACCCACCACCCATCCCCCTGTGGAAATGATTTCCTACCTAGCTCACCTCCCACTTTACCCATGGGATGAGAACCAAAGAAAATGAATTGATCAAATACTTCAATTTTAGACATTTTGTTCGGTTAAGGCAGCACTCCGCAACCCACTCCCCCACAATTATAATGGGAAAATCCTTGCCAGACTCTCCCCTCCCCCTCCCCTCTCCCCCATTTGAATTGACCAATCATGCCACCACCTTCACGCATGAAGAGACACAATTACAGGGGAAGTTCAGGGTCGAGTAGACTCGCTGCTGCTGCTGCTACTAGTAAATGCCCGGTCACATATCACCGGGTATCGTAAATGGATGCCTGACGAATAGAACAATTGCGAAATCAAATTTTCCGGTGGTGAAAAGCGTCCCCATTGCTTCTTCATGCACAACCAATTCTGCCTCATAGAACAACCTACATTGCCTGGCAAGGAACGGACAAGAAACGGGTACGAGCGGAGTCATAAGGATTTGAATTGTGTACTCTCCGTCGGGCATCCATTTACGCTATCCAGTGATATGTGACCGGGCCCCTTATAGTCTGTCCTTGCCCTCCCAGTAGTGAAGGTGGGGGGGGGGGGGGGGGGGGGGCCTCCCCTTGTGTGGGGCCTCTCTAGCTTTCCCTAATCAAATGTGCTGTAAATTAACCTTTTCCCTTGTACAGTTGTAGCCCATACTGTCAGCAAGTAAAACAAGATTTGTCACATTTCAGCGTCCCGAAACCTGAATTCAGTGGCCAAAAACGAAAGAAAAAACATTACAAATTAATTGTCAAAATAGCACAGTATTCTCTGCGTGGTGGGGAAATATCTAAATGGGTTCTTCCGTTAATTGGGTATGGTTTGAATAAATACTTCCATTACATGTAGTAGAAACTCATCCCTTACACATTTTACTGCTACCAGTTAATTTGTTTGTAGGCGCCAGGCACCATTGCTTGTTTTATGAAAGGATTGTCTAAGGTTGTTTTGTTTTTTAAAGCTAAATCCACCATCAAATTAAAAATATGAAAAATATGTTGGTAAAAATGAATTGCTTATATACAATAATGGAACACATGAAATGTATACTGGATATGTGTGATGAGTTTCGAGCTGACCATACCATCTCTTTCAAAACCACATTGTCCATTCCATATGGAAAGTTAATTGGTGGTAAACTCAAACTGTCATGTTTTTTTTTTCTTCTGTCAACCCAACAATACATAGCGTAAATTAGTATTTTTCATTATAAAAGAAACTTACTCCTTATTTGATAATTGGCGTACATCTTTCCGACCACAGTCAAGTATGAATGGTTGATTAGTGGTTAACTCCCTCCCATCATTTCTTGTTAGCGCTGTTGTTTCCTTTGTTTATTGTTGTTTGTTTGAGCCTTTGTTTGTTGTGTTTGTTTTGTTGTGGTTAGACAGTCCGCATACCAATGTAAATAGAGTTGACAACTCTAGTCTTTGAAGCATATCCCTACAACATTCCATTTGACTTGCTACGTGACTAGACTGAAACACAGACATACAAATCATTATTCAAAATGCTACCAACAAACAAAATATTTTAGTTAATTTCTCTTGAACCACTACCCGAACAACATTTATATGATTATCAAACATATTTCTTTTTAATTTGATATGATTTTGTCCACACTTACTAAAAAATGGCAGTGTGATTAATATCCAGTTAAATATAAATGTAAATTCTGAAGTGCGGGTCAAAACTATTATCACTGTCCTCATTAGAATGTTTTAACAAGATAAAATAACGAAAGAAAAACAAGAGGGGTCAAATATTACAATCATAGAGCAAAGTATGCAAAATAAGATAAAAAAGCAAATTCTTATTGTAAAATGCACAGAAAAAAATGCTTATCAGTATGGATATCCATATATCGCTATGTATACGCAGACGATAAAAATAAAAAGCCATGTTTCCTCTCCACAAGCGCTACCTATACAAATATAAAAAGGCCTACAAAATCAGTGAGGAAATTCATATCACTACAACTCAGACAAAAGTGGGGTCAAATATAAGACTCTCTGCTCATTATTCAAACAAGATAAAATGCAAATTTATGATTCGTTGCAAAGCAGTACAAATGCTATTATGGATCAGTAAATTCATATCACTGAAGTCAGATGCTAGAGAGGTCAAATATTACGCTCACCGCTCATTATATAAACACGACAAAATGCAAACTTTCTGTTGTGAGCAGGGGGGGAAATGGTTATCAGTAAAAAGATTTTTAAATGAATAAATAATAATAATTAATTAGCACAGAGACTGAACTGTTATCAGAAGCACACATCTACAAGAAGCCAGTTCCATTATGAATAATACAAACACAATTTCCAGATTGATTTTAGAAGACAAATATATTTATTTAATCTTGACTGGCCATCTGAAAATTCTAAGTAGCCAAAAATTAATTCCTGCATTGTAAGTAGCGCCCTTGAATTTTTATCTTAAAAAAAACTGTCAAGATAAATACTGACTTAATTTGAAATATAATGCATAATATATGTGCATGCACTGTATGGTAATCTATAAAACAGTGATCATGTCCAAGATAACAGCCTTTGTCGTCGTCGGCTGAATATTCCCATATTTTGAAGAAAACAATTTTTAAAATAAAAATAATAATAATTGAAGCATTCTCTCCACCAGAATATTTCTTTTATAAGAAAAAATAAATAATTGGATCCACAAAGGATCTTCACATATACAATAAGTTTGGTTTCATCTACAGCCAAATTCTTAGCATGAAACACCCCTTGCAGCACTACTTTAATTATTTAATTATTTCCCATATGTTCTCACTCTTTATTCCCCTCTATCTTCATTTTCTTTACATCCCTTTCTATTCTTTAATTCTCCCAACTTCTTCTATTTATCCCCTACTTTCCCTTTCGATGTGCTTGTACATGTACCCTTCTCTACTTACGGCTGACATTTTGAGCAGCCCAATTCTAGCATGCTGCCCTCTACCTTTAATAACTACCCTCGGTACCTACATGCAGTAACACACCCTCATCTTTCCCCCACCCTCTCTCACATCCTTTTATTACCATTAAATTCATATCCCTATCTCTCTCATCCCTTCTCTCTCGATTATTTGAATAATCCTTTATTCCTATCCTCTCCCTCCCTCTCATCCAATCCTTTTCTCTCACTCGCTCTCCTCCTCATCTCTAAAAAATTAACTTCCTTATTTTTTAAAAAATGTGTTCAATTCTCCCCTGTTCCTCTCATCTCCTTTCCCCCACGCTGTCCAGTCGTTTCTGTTTACATCTCGCCTCCCCCCTCTCTCCTCTTCCTCCCCTCTCTCCTCTTCCTGCTCTCTCCCCTCTCCCTCTGCATATATCTCTTTATATCTCTATACATCTTTCCTCCTCCCTCTCCGTCCCTCTCTCTCTTTTGAGCTCCCACTGACCAATCAGCGGACACTAGGAGGCTATTTCGGTCGGTGGTGGTAGTCGCGACGACCGTCCAGACACGAGACAGTCCACTCAACATGATCCCTAATGGCATGGTGCGAAGCTTAGATGATGCACTCGGCCGCTCGAGTGGTCAATACGGGCGGGCGGGCGGGCAGACAGCGAGAACATTCTATACGCTATTCACATCACAAAACTATGCTCGAGTTTTCAACGGTAGATTAAATTTACCAGTAAATTTGCGTGGTCACTAGTATGGGCGAGAACGTACCACACTTTTATTCACATGATGAAACTATGCTCAAGTTTCAACAGTAAGTTTTATATTTAATCCTGGGTACGCCTCGGCAGCTAGTGGTCAATACAGGGGAGCAGACAGTGAAAACATACTATACCCTCTTCACGTCATAAAACTATGCTCAAGTTTTCAACGATAGGTTAAATTTAATCCTGGCTAAATTTGCATCATACAACATATCCTGTAACCACAAACTTCCTGAATTATGTCCCGCTAAAAGTTTACGTTATTTTGTTCTCCCATTTATTCATTTGATTTAAACCAAATAAGTTTCCTCCGAGGTTTCCCCCTTTTTTTTGTTGTTGAAGGAAAGTCTTCTGACTAGACTCAATTAACCGATACGCGCTTTATAGCCCTCAATGAGGCGGGTTAGATATGTGCAACACTGTGAATTAAATGCGAATTGAAAAGATTAAATGGTTAAAAATTAATAACTTCAAATTAAATCAAGCTATAAATGTGTGTGAATGCATATTAGCAATTTAAACAAAATGTACACACCAACGAAAATAATAATTGTGAAGTATCAACATATTTGAGAGTGGACGGACGATTTGTAAGGGGAGAGATATTTCAATACAAATTTCATATAATTTTTGAGCGAGTGTTTGAGAGTTATTGTTTGCATAGAGTAATGAAGCATAGACAATGTAATTTATTATATACCACGCAGACAACGTCATTTATTATACCGCAGACAATATCATTCATTACGGTGCCGCCAGTGTTATGCATACATGCCCATGATTGCGTTAGTGAGACTGAGAATGTATGTTTATGTATGTGTATGCCTGTATAGAAGAGTGAGTATGTATGTGTCTGTATGTATGTGTGTGTCTGTGATAGTATGTCTGTATGTCTGTCCAGCGTTGTATTGTATTTTAAGTGTGTATCATTTTATGTGTGCGTTCTTTGCTGGAGTATACGTATGTTCTGAGCTTGTGCGTGTCCTGTGTATGTACTCTGTGCTGATGTATGTGTTTGTGTGCACAATACTTGTGTATATATTCTGCACTTGTGTGTGTGATGTGTTTACTTTGCTTGTGTATGTTCTGCGATTGCATGTGCATGTGTCCTGCACTTGCGTATGTATGTGTGTGTGTGTGTGTGTGTATGTGTGTGTTCCGTCCTTGCGTATGTGTGGAGTGAGTGTGTACACATGCAAGTAGAGAGGCAAAAGGGGGGTGGTGGACAGAGATGAAAGGAATCCGCCATTAAACGGCCTCCCCAGAATTGATTAGATGAGAACATATTTTTTTCTCCCTTTTTCGCTGCAGCCGTGCTGCGGTCGGTTGGGTTCCGGCATAGCTGGGTCATTGGAATGAGAATGGATCTTGTCTGGCAGACGCAATTAAATGATGAAATATGCAGCAGCCGCGGATACATTTTTTTTATCAACTACTGTTTTTTATATTTTGTTTGGTCATATACATGTATTCATATGGATGGATTCAGCGTAGTTATGTATACAAGGATCGTTCAACCACAGTTCATTGCACTGCATTTGCTTCATGCAATATTATTATTCACTGACATTTCTATCCTTTTCTGACAGTTATTTTCACATTTGTATCCTTTTCTCAAACAATTAAAAGCTACTTTATATTTTGTTTATTATGTTGAATAGCAAGATATCTGAAAACTATTGTAGCTTGCATGCCACAAAATTATGGCATATGATTTTAATATTGCGTTAATAAAATGGCTATTATAATAACAATTTAATTGACAACCAAAATGTTATTTTGAATATGATTCATCAGACATCAGACATTAATCCATTTCTAAACGAATCACCAACCCAACCATAAGTTCATTTTTGGGGCTACTCTTTTTCTTTTTTTCCTTTTTTTTTTTTACAGATTGTGGAAACCTTTAATTTGGTTATGCTATTGGATTACCACCAGGCTTGGTGACACAGAGAAACCGACAATCTTAATCCGAGGCTACAGACTAGTTATCAGTCAAATTTTATGAACTTTCCATCCATCACATTCACACACTGACTTTAAACAGTGCTTGAAATTAACCTGTTTGCCTTGTGGCCCAGTCGGCAAGTTAAAAATAAGATTTTCTAAATTTTAGTCCAGAAACAGTGTTTTTAAAACCTTTCAGGCTAATCCTTTCACTAGATTAACATTTTAAAGCGTGAAACATGTTTCAAAGCGCTTATCCAGAGGTAAGCAAGTCAATTTAAACACATCCTATCTATTTCCACAACTTTCGGCACATTACATACCTCGCGCAGGGAAATAAAACAAAAAACTAGAGTAAAAAGAGTTAATCGATTTAGTAATTTGACACAAATTTAATCTGGCAAAATACAATTTAAAAAGTGAAACGATGACTAAAATAATTGCTTCAACATGGGCATGTATGGAAGTCAAATATAGCACGAAATTCTCTCGCAGACGGGGTTCAAAATATCTATTGCATCAATTTCTTGCAAACTCGAGTTCAAATATAGCAACAATTTCTCGCAGACGGGGTTCAAAATATCTATTGCATCAATTTCTTGCAAACTCGAGTTCAAATATAGCAACAATTTCTCTCGCATACGAAGGGTTTCTCAATTATATTGATTCGCCGTTAACGTCAAACACGAATGCGCAAGCGTTTCGACAGGAAGGATTTCGTCTCGCTAATTACAAGCGTCTCGTGCGCTCGTGACAAGACCAACCCGGAAAATATGATATGGAAATTAAACCCAAATCCCCCCTCCTAGGCTAGACTGTACATGTACAGACGAGAAGCTCGCTAAAAATATGCACTGACTAATTTTGATTTTCCTTTTCGCATCCGATTTTCCTGTTTCCATCGAAAGACGTGTTGACATGTTAGATTGTAGACCCCCTTTTTTTCTTATTTTTTTGTTATAGTTTATTGAAAAATAAAGGGATGACAACTACACTATGAAAAGTGAAAAGGATATGAAAATAGTACCTTGCACCACATCTGCCCATTGAATTAAAGACACAAACGAACAAGTGCGATTTCTCGTATTTGACGGTGAAATTTGATTCATGGCATCCTTTTGGTTAAATGAATGAACATTTTTTTATCAGATACTTGGGACATTGAAGTTTACTTGCACACGAACATTAAAGCAAACAAAGTGGTGTGGTACACATACACTAAACAAGTACTTCAGGAAGGCAAGAAAAAAAACTGCAAGAAAAGGAAGTATCTGGATTATGATAATATCCTAATAACTGTGTAACATCACCATGAGATTGTAAACACAAGATTGGCCTCGAATTTCATCGAAAATTCTACAAGATACGAAGAACAAACAAACAATAAAGGTCGCACACAAAAGAGACACCTTGCTGTGGTCCAGATTAAAGTTCAACAATCATTTTTTATTTTAACTCATTGGCAATTATTTGATTTTGGAATAACATACAATTTCCATAGACCCATTATATATATGGTGTGATTTAGTTCTCGAATGGTTAAAAGAGACTGGAAAGAAAACGGGGTTAATTTGAGGTTTGACCCGTACGTTTGATGTGTCCATCGCGGGCAGACACGTCCGACCTGCGCAAATTTTCCGCCTGACATGTGTTATATCAAGCCGAGTCTCTTCGCCACGCGCCACGGGACAGATGGCATGTATACGATCGGGCGGGCCGAGTGGGACATTACGTATTACAGAAGATGCGATACGATATCTAGCTAGCTAGGGAGTTGGGGATAAATAGAGAAAAAAGAAATGAGCTCAGAGGGGGAAAAAAATGAGGGAAAAAAACCGGTTGACCCAGATATGTCAGGACCCCAGACAGAGGTATGGCAGAAAGGCGATGGGAGACGAAATGGAAAGAAAGAAAAGAAAAGAAAGGAACAAGAGGAAAAGAAAGGAGCGAGAGGGGAACAAAAAGAAAGGGAGGAAAAAGATCTGGGTTAGCGACGGCTAAATCTAATTAGAATGTGGGCGAAAGGGTTTGGGATACTGGGAGCAGAGTGGACAAACGTGAATATATAATATATATATTAGTATATTTAGAACCAACGAAAACACAAGGGAGATCTATCTATACAAGTATGGAAATATCAATAATTTATAAATTCATGTCTGATTGGTATTACAGGGAGCGATAATATTACGTCTACTCTCATTTCCAGCTTGCCCTCTTTTTAAATTCAGTTTAGCCTCGGGCAGTCAATGACCCATCTACGCAATATGCTATTTTATTATTTATTATTATCATCATTATTAATCTACATTTCCTAAGTAACCTTTTCTTCAGTTTTGGTATCCCCTTTCCCCCATCTTTATATCAGCTTCAACATTTTACATGTAATAGTTTATCTGGTTTTTTTTGTATTAATCAAAGTCTGCATTATGCTATTCTTTGATATTCTTTAGACCATTTTATACTTAATAAATCTTTTCTCAAATTTTCAATTTGTTTAGCTACATTTAAAATCAATCTTATCTTCGTCAATATTGGTTTTGTGTGTATTTTTCAATTCAGGCATTTAATTTCCTTACTCCCTGAACATTCCTTTTTTCTGTTTTTCCCACTTCAATACTTTGTTCTAAAATCTCTTCCTTCATCTTACCTTTATAGTATACCATTCCCTTTCTTTTATTCCCGTTTTAAAATTGTTCTCTCTCAAACTCTTGTACTACTACTACGCCCCCCCCCCCCCCCCCCCCCCCCATCCCCACTTACACACAGGGACAATAACAGACACACACACTCATACATCTTTAATTCAGCTTTACCCAGTTTGAGCCTTCTGGTAATGAGCTTGTCTGACCCAACTTCCCATTTTTTTTATTGGATTTCCCTCAATAATCTCATCTATATTATTAAAGCGTACACATATTCATAAATTCTCACTTTTCCTTTTCATCCCCCCTCCATCGGTTTTCCTATCCTACATAAATATATCTCTACTTACATGTATTTAAATATATGCCTATAGCTCAATCCTCTTTCCTTTAAGGAGGATTATTTCTCTATTAATATCATTTGTATAATCCATTAAAGAATAGTTGTGTGTCTGCATGAGTACGCGTAGTGATCATGTTATTTATCATTATTTTGTTTTTTAAAAATTATGACTTTCTTACAGATGAAAGAGAAACTAGATGAATATAAGATGGTCTGGATGGGTGGGATCTAGATAGTAATCTTTCTATACATATCTGACTAGTAAGAGGAAAATGCTCAACCTCATAAAGATCTCTACAGCTGATAAATAAGAGAAGACACACTTTTTTTTATTGAGGATGAGAAATGTCAAAAAATATATATCCTTTCCATTATTTTAATAGGAGGAAAACATAAAAGTATGAGTCACGGGATGGATGGAGTCTTGCGCAACATTTGATGATGCGCAAAACAAATTTACAATAATTTTTTTTATGAGGATGATAAAAAATTGAAAGAGAAAAAAATGGGTTTTGCACAACTTTTTTACGAGGTTGATGTGGTGAGAAAGAAAATAGATCTGTGATTTTATTACAAATTAAAAGAATAATATGATGAAATAAAATTGTATCTGCAATTTTTTTTTACGAGGATGACGTGATCGAGACATGGAGAGGAAAATGGATTTGCGAATTTGTTACAAGGACGCGTCCTCGACTGGGAAATGGAGAGAAGAGAGATAGTGAAAGTGCAGCCGGCCAGGTAAGCCTCGTTTTCACTTCATCGTTTCCACTCCATTGGAAGAAGCTAACTGGGGACGTCCACAGCGGTCGGTCAACGAACCCCCGGTAGAGCTGGCTTTAATAGCGGCTCTCGTGTGATTGCAATTTCTAGTTAGCGAGAGGCATGACTGTTCTGGTACACCCCCCCCCCCCCCATCTCCTCCCCTTTTCTCATTAGAGTAATTAGGGCCTTGTGATGTCTAGCTAGTGATGCAAGTCCCGTCTCCTTTCTCCCCTCTCCCACTCCCCAACAAACCATAGTAGACATGTGGCTTTCATAGCGGTTCTTGTGTTGATTGCAACTTCTAGCTAGCAAGAGGCAAAGACTATTACTGTACCCCCCCCCCCCCCCCACCTCCCCCAATATCAATCCTCCCCCTTTCTCATTAGAGTAATTTGGGCCTTGTGATTTCTCACTGGTGATGTGTATTTTGTGTGTCTGTCTCCTCCCCTATCCCCCAACATACTGACGACATAGACATGGCTTTAAGTTTAATGGTGGCTCGTATGTGACTGTGACTCCTTGTGTAATTTATAGCAAAAAGGAAGACAGTCAACTCCTCCCCATTTATCATTACAGCAATGTGGGCCATGTGACTTCAGAGGTAGCACACATATGGCACTGCTATTAGAGCATGACTGCCTGAGATTGCCATTACTCCTAGTAAAAAATTATGGCACGCAGGCAGGATACTCAGAAAAGAGGGTCCTTTGATTGCATCATCTGTTCAACATTATCTCTTTCCGATTAAAGATCTTTACAATCTATTCTGCAATCTAGCCACATGGCACACACTATTCATGTAAATTAAATAATGGATAAAAGCAAAGTTCAGGACCCCCCAAAAAAAAAAGAATTTTAAATAAAAAAATAATAATAATAAAAAAAAAAAAAAAAAAAAAATAAATAAATAAATAAAAATAATAATAATAATAATAATAAATTTAAATTAAAAAACAAGAACGAAATTCCACCTTTATCAACTCTGCAAGGCATCATTGCTTCAGCCTAAAGATATGCATTAGTAGTATATCTAGTGTGTATTTGTGTAACCCAATTATACTGGCGGCGGCTTTTCTAGTGCCATTCTCTACCTCTAATTATAATACGTCCATTTTGGGGTGCTATTTTTTGTTACTTCTAATTATTACACGCTCGACCGGGGGTCATATTTTCTGCTCCATTTATTGTGAATGCACTGTCTCGCCCCAAAATGGGTCAATATCAAACATGCCTCCCTTTGGTCTCATTTTTGTTTATTTCCCGTTTGGTCTTTGGTTCTCGTAAGGAAAGTGAATGAAAAGGGGTCGGTAATTACTCTAATTATGGGTCGAAAGGGGTCAGTAATAACTAATTGTGATGTGTGTGTTTATTGTTTCAAAATTTTCTTTTGTTTGTGTGTGCTTGTTTGAAAATTTCTGTCTGCAATACGAAATTGCTTGCTGTATATTCAAAATCCAACGGTTCAGTGTATACAAAAGATCCTACGTGCACGGACGTCAATTGATGAATCATATAATCTAGTATCATTTAATTAAAGGATGAATGAAAAATAGCCATGTTTATTAAATTCCCCCATACAAACCCAAGCATACATGTACACATGTGCAAGTGCATGTATACTGCAATATAAACTTGCACATCATATACTACACTGCTAAAAGCATACAAGCTATCCTACGTGTACAAACTGACGAATTACATAATCTCAATATCTAATTAAATCAAATGTAATAAATTCCCCAAACAAACATATGAACTCACATGCGTACTAACACAAACAGACACACACAGACACACAAACGTACAATGTAATATAAACTTTCGCACTGTACAATTGGATAGCGTGCTGCTCGATGGCTCAACGTATAAAAGCCTTTCTACGGGTGCAGACGGCACCGTGAATCATAGTGCATGGATTTCTGAATATCTTTATAGGAAGGAAGGATGAGAAAAGGAAAATAAATCCATGTTTATTAATATATATCCCGTTCATAGTGACTCATCACCAGCGTCCTTGCCATTGCCAGACTTGCATTACAGAGGATGGTGCGAAGAATCAATCAACAAAAATCTTGTCACCCTAATCCCCTTTTTTATCTCTTTCCTGTTTTCTTGACTTTATGTCTGTTTATCCGTCTCTTTCTATCCCTTTTAATGTTTTCCTTATAAATAATCTCTCTCATTATACCTTGACATTGCCAGACTTGTATTACGGAGGATGGAGCAAAGAATCGATCGGGAAAATGTGTCACCCTAATCCTCCTCGCTCCTCTTTAATAACTACAACTATTTCTTGTTTCCTCTTTATTTAATCTTTATCTATCCATCTATCTTTTTCATACTCTCTTCATAATTTTCTCTCATTGCCAGATAAGTACCTTGGCATTACTAGAATTGGATTACAAGGGATGGTGTGAAGAATCAAGAATCTTAAAGATATTGTCGCCCTTATGCTCACAACTTTACTACATCTTTTTCCCGTGAGCTCTCTATTTTGGTTTATCAGTCTTTCCGTTGCTTTATTTATATCTTAGTTTTGTTCTTACACATCACAAAATACTTACAAAGTTTTAGTGCTGCCCATCTGGTTTTAATTTGAGGATGCATTCTCTTAAAATAAACATTTATTGGTGTCAATTTGCATATTATACTATTAACAAAATTACCACGCGAGTTATTTAATTTAAACACTTTTTACTTTCATTATTTAATACTTGAACACTTACCTGTTACAGGAGATTATGGAGGATTTGTTGAAGGTCATCGGAGGGAGAATCAAACCGCACATGAAAAGGAAGAAGAAAAGAAGAAAGAATAGAAGAAACTGTTAATTACGATGCATTTGTGCGATAAAATATAAACAAACAATAACTACAAACAAGTTGGGCACAGTTCAAACCAGCACAACAATCTTTGTATGCACTTTCTCAACTCTCCAGGGAGCATTCTAGCTGCAAGCAACCATAACTGGCTAATTCATATCCAACTATTGAAAGGTCCCGATTTATACTCCTGAGTAGTGAGAAGCAACGTGGATTAAATAAATGTCTGGCTGAAGGACATAAAGTAACGCCAGGACAATCATCGATTGGTTTTGAACCCAGGACCCTGTGATTGGAGGTCAGGCAACAAGCCAATTGTGCCACAACACAGCCATGGTACCTATAAGGTTAAATTGACATACCACACTAGACCAGAACACCTGTCAAGCTGAGTTCCTTTCATTAATTAACACTTTGGCTGTCCCGTTCACATGCTTCAACTCATGGATGAGGATTTAGAGGAAATGTTGAATGTAGCAATTAGGCATGGGACAGAGAGAATGAGAGAGAGAGATCCTACAACAAATAAAAATACTGTGTATTGTGACCACTTTTAAAAGGGGAAACAAGAAAATTTGCCACTGAAGACGGGTGACCTCCAATAGACAAGGTTGTATAACATTGTCTTTTATCTGCAGGGGATCACTTTCGTTGGCCACTGTAGGCAGGTTGGCTGCTGTAGACAGGTGGCTAAGACAGGTTTGACTGATCTGTACATGGATACCACCAACACACACATTTCTACTGAGCATTACACTTACCAGTAATAACAGTAAAACCTGCTCTAGTGATTAACTACATACAGTATATCAAAATATCTAGCACAATAAAAACGGAAAACACAGGATAATTTATTCTCCCAACCCGCACTGTATCTCTCTATTTTAAATGCTTTTAAACACCCTCCAATAACCCCCACCCGCAAATCTAACTGTCTAAAATCAAGTGCAAACTAATAAAAGGGAACATACAAAATCTCTATCTATCTCTTTCATTTCCCCAGGCGAATGGTGGATGGAAAGCTGTCACAAGGCATCAGCGAAGGGGGGCTAGGAAGGATGTGGCGAATTTTCGCCGCGCGGGATTCGGACGGGTAATTTCATTAACCAGGAGTGACACCATAGGAAGAGAGGACGTTAATTAGAGCTCATTGACTTAATCTGACTAGAGGCTAGACGACCGGGCCCGAAAAACGGGGGAACGGTTACTAAAAACGACTTGTTCGCGCTTCGTTCATTAGTCTGGTGCGCCGATGTAGATGCTATTCATTACGGGCACATTCGACAAGAGTGGATTCAAAGATGAAATTCATTACGCATTTCAAGATGAGATTAATTATGGGCATTAACAGATGAGATTTATTACTGGCAAGTAAAGATCAGATTCAGTATGCAATTTGTATTACATGTAATTACAAGGCCTGGCTTTCCCTTTTCCATTATGGTTGAGGGGGGGGGGGGGTATTTTATTTAGACCATGCCAGAAAATACTCCCAACCTTGTATATCAAAAAAAGGTCTGGTGGCGAGTTCACAATTGCAAAAACTAGATGAAAATCTTCATTTATTGATAATTATTCCCCAGTGTCTTAAGTGAGAGTCAATAAGGTATTTGCAAACTTATCATTTACATTATCTTAAAAACTCATAAACATTGATATCGGGCAAGAAATATGATAAAAACCAAGTACAGACAGCAATACATCAATTCCTTCCTTCAGAGGGGCCCCCAGTTTCAAATACACATGTGTGCATACAATATCATCTTCCTTATCAATATCTAATAACTGCGATGAATATTTGAAGATTTAATTAGCAATTCATGGACATGGCTCATTGGGTCCACAAGAGTAATCGCAAGGTTGGACAAGAGGTCGAATGACATTGGCGACCTTTTGCTTTCACTGCACAACCTCTTGACAAAAAGGGCATTCTGCATAGATCTACTCCCCTATTCTATACTATGAAATTCGCACCAACTCTTCATCACGGGCGTAGACAGGTCATTGATACCCATTCAACTGGGGGGGGGGGGATGATCTATTCTTTCATCCCCCCTGATGAATAGGTATTAGGTAAGTCGCTACGCCCGTGCTCTTCATTCACCCACCACCTTCGCTAGATAATCATATTACAGAGAGCGGATGTCTACTCCCTAAATTATGTTAAAAGATAAAATTGAGCAAAATCAAAAATAGGCACCAGAAAATATGATAGACAGAAATTATCCTCTACATGACCATGAGAGCGATATTATTTCACACTGATCCTAACGAGGGGAGATATCGTGGACTTTTAATTTTTAATTTTTTGCCTTCCTTCCAAATATAGTTTTTTTAAATTTTGTTTAAAGCTACATAGCAGGATGAAAATGATTTGACGGTCACATCATGGCTGTAATTCATTCACAGTGATGCTAACCAGGGAGGGTATGATTGAACTTTTTTAATATACATCCTGCCACTAAAGCAAATAGTCACATCACCTTCAAAAAAGGGAAATAATTTGACGGTCACATCACCAATAAAAAAAAAAATTTTGACGATTTACCCGTAGGCTCTCCCACAGACCATGAGAAATATGATTGCCGTCCTTTCCGTAGCGCAAGGTCTATTAAACGGTGTTGGAGAAGCAGGGAACATCACCATGGCAACCCGCCATGTATTGATAAACAGAGAAGATTAAATGTCTCCTCCGCGCTATCGCGATAATATCATGATTGCGGTAAATGGACGAAGACTTGAATGGTTGTTCCCCAATCAGACACTCTCTATTTCCCCCGTGGGAGACGAATGCCTCCAAACTCGGATACTCCTAGGCGAAATATCTTTTTAGATTTCTCCTCCACTTCGCTAAACCCTCTCGTTACCGTGGATACACAAAAGAGTGTATACTAACCATAAGTAAGCATTTCACAGCCAATGGCTCAGTATCGAGAGGTTTAAAAGAAAAAGCTGAACTGCAACAGACCTTGAAGGAAACAGGTCGCAGACAGCCACGTTTCTCTGTCTCGTGGAGTGTTTCCCCTCGCTTTTTCGATTTCGCTCAAAATGACCCCTTCCCATTTCCCAAATTGTCAAACTTCTGACAAACCACTTGCCCCCACATTGAACTCAACTCTGTTTATTAATTTAAAGGCCTCTAATTTAACAACCTGCAAACATTCAAAAGTATTTGATCTTGTGATAATCTATTTTTACATAGTATATGTCCCCCCCCAAAAAAAAAATTTAAAAATGACTTTAATCTGCTGCCTATTCAAATCAAACATAATTCTGTTTTAGAAAGTGATTTATAAAACCAAGACCTTTAATTTTAATCTTAATCTGCACAATATTCAAATTAAATGTAACTGATTGTGAATCTAGAATTACAAAATTGATGCAAGACTACACAGATATAAGCGGAAATGACATCAAATTTCCAAGTGAGGAGGAACGGCATAATTCTCTTGACTAGCGACTACTCTACAAAGCAAAACACTTGTTGCTTTGGGGCACACACTCGCCAATACTTCAACATCAAAAACTTTGATTAACGAGTTAACCCAAATTTAAAAACCAATGAAAAGAGAAACATGCCGTCACCATGGTTGTCACAATGCACTGAGAATTACTTGCTAATTGTTTCCTAGTTTCTGAGTTAAAGGGGAGCAAAGAACATGCCATACAAAACAGTGCTACCAGTTTTTATTTTTCACCAATGTAGTCCTTTAAAAAATACTAAAACAATTAAAAATCAACGCATTTTTACAATCTTTCAGTGGCCCAAAACCAGATTTGAGTAGTTCAAAATAATGATTTCTAGAAGCAATAACAAGCCTGCCAGGTCAGGCAAGTCAAACTTGGAAATACTAGTAAGTGAAATTTTGGTGGCTCAAGGCTCATTCTTGGTGGCCAAAAGCCAGCGGGGTAACTTCTGATTTAAAGATGCACCTGCACGCTTCCCTTGCCCACTTTTGGTCCTCTTCCATTTTATTCTGTACCCCTCTCCCTTCCATGCCCCTCTATTCTGCCCCCCTCTTCTGCACTCCTCCTTCCCCCCTTCCCTTCCTGTCCCACTATCTACTTCCCTACCGACCTGAATTACTCATTTCCACTCTAAAATTATCCATGACTTTTATTCACTTTGTTTGAAAAAAATCTTGTAATAAGTCTACTACCCCCATGCCCCCAATTACGAGCCAAAATCAAAGCAAGTTAGAGGAGGGGGGGGGGGGGGGGGTGTTGATCGATGTCTTTATACATGTATAGTACTAACGTTTGTAGTTTGAACTTTTAAACAGACATAATTGCTCTTGCTAACAGACCGTGCATGTTTGGGGCATGAATGAGTGGCATGTTTTTGCCACGAACGTGTGACGTGTTGTTGAAAACGAGGGACAATGTCAGAGGTCACACTAATTGGCTTCTTGGCCCGAACAACGCAACATGAAATTTGCATCACCAGAGCATGGGAACATTATTAAAGTGTGATATTATGACAATAGGGACCAGACTGAGAACAATCGACAGAAGAGGCATAGGTTATTAGGTAAATTGCCACTTGGTCTACAACCATTTGGTCTATTCCCATTTGGTCTACTAGAAAATTATGAATCTGGCGGCTTAATTATGATTATGATTATGGATTATGATTAGGGTTCGGGTTGTGGATTAGGGTTAAGGTTAGGGTAAGGGTTAGGGTTAGGGTTAGGGTTTTGGAGGCATCAGGTAGTAGACCAAATGGGAAGTAGACCAACTGAGATTAGACCAAGTGAACATAAAACGGTTATTATTATCAAGATCAGTGAACTTCAGAATCGAATAAATATTGTGTTAACCAATAAACATTGATTGGCTACAGTCTCTAACTGCCCCTACAAAGAGAAAACAAACATTAAATCATCCACAAACTGTCCCTCCAAGTAGAATCTATCCCTTGTACCGCAAAAGTTATCTCATGAGGAAATAGGTTCGGACGCAATCAAATCTTGGAAAAAGGTTGTATGGTAGAGATGAAGAGAATGCAGACATTACGTACTGTGGAAAGTAGTCTTCATCACTATCGCATGAATGTTACATGTTACATGGGTTCGATCGACCTGAAATAACCCAAGTCGTCTGTCTGTCTGTCCTTTCTACAATCTCACTTCTCGCTAAGAACAAGAATCTATCCCTTGTACCGCAGAAGAATGCCACTGGGAAGTAGGTATCCGACGACGACGACGCAATCAAATCTTGGAAAAGGTTGTACGGTGGAGACGGAAAAGAGAATACTGTGGAAATGAGGCTTCAGTCAGAACATGAATGTTACATCTATGGGTTTCGATCGACCTGAAATAACCCATGTTGTCTGCCAGCTCAATTTTCTCCTAACAAGAATCTATCCCTTGTACCGCAATGTATGTAGGTTCCGACGACCGACCCAATGAAATCTTGGAAAAGATCGTAGTGCGGAAGAGAAAAGTGAGTACATCAATTTTCTCCGAAATTGATTTTCGGTGGAGACAAACCAGATGGACTTCCACCTTGACTGAGCGCTGCACATGGAGAAACGAGTACGCCGCCGAGCGAGCGAGTGAGCGGAATTAATCAAGCATTTACCGCAAGGACAAAGACATTAATGTGGAAATGAGATTGTCTGTTGGTGGGGGTGGGGGGGGGGGGGGGGGGGAGGGAGAGGTAATGGCAAATAGAGGAGAGGTAACATTAACGGAAGTAGGTGGTGTCACGGAGCAAATTCGCACGTGCGATAGAAAACCTACAGTGCAAATGTCCGAGATCGTCATCATCATGCCCATTCCAGGTAGCACTGCAAGCACATTGCAGACAATCACAATGCATTTATGATTACTGTACCTATGCGCGATTCATTACTGGAGATTCAACATTTTGAATCGGTTTAACAAATTTGAAGAAAAGACATTGCTGGTAATCATGACGAACTGCAGTTATCAGCAGTTTATCACAGAAATGCTAAAATTAAAGGGAGTGTATTATAAACCAAGTTCCTTCCAGCAAACGCAAATTAATGTTCGAGTACAGATAAGAAAGAAGACATTTAATGTGGAATTTGGGGATGGGGGGGGGGGGGGGGGGGGGGGGCGACAGCCGACAGGTAGATGGAACAGCAACACACACAAAAGTACACAATTGAGTTACATGTTAAAAAGAGGGAGGGGAGGGAAAAAACAGAATTGGACATGAATTTCTACATCTAGGGTAAATTACATGAACCATTCAACCACCATCATGAACTACAGATGACAAAAGCAATCAAGTGGTTTTCCCAACCAAGGATGAATTACCATTTAAATCAGACTGCCTCCCTCTTTTTTTTTGTAGAGGGAGGGTGGGGGGGGGGGGGGGGTGGGCTGAAGAAGACTGTATACAAGCCTTCACACAAAATTTGTTCTCTACTGGCCTATTCGGGCAAGTAAAATCATTCAAAATTGTTGAATTGGATTTGCCCGAACAGAAAATGGTCTTTCCCAATTGGTTCTTGATCAAATTAACATTCTGTATTATTATAAAGGAAATTTTACATTTTTCTCAAGTAAAAGACCATTAATGCACACATCCGACCATGACACATGGATGTA
Source organism: Echinarachnius parma (assembly GCA_037951105.1). NCBI lineage: Eukaryota > Metazoa > Echinodermata > Echinoidea > Clypeasteroida > Echinarachniidae > Echinarachnius > Echinarachnius parma. The sequence continues at coordinate 72,853 of JBAMJV010001950.1, forward strand.
ACACTGACAGCGGGAAGCGACCACCTACCATCGCAAGGACGACGAAGACATTAATGACAAAATGAGATTAGAGAGATTATGGCGAGGGGAGAAGTGGGGGAACAGAAGACGCTCATTAAACAAATTGGTAGGTGAATTTCATAAGGAAAGGGGGCTCGAAAAAGGGAAAATCATAAAAAACCACAAAAAATCTTTGATCTGGTGATTTTCACCAGGCCCAGGAAAGGAAAGGGGGGAAATCATAACTACAAAAATCTTGATGTGGTGATTTTGATACGGGAAAAATCATAACAACAACCATGGACCCTTCTAGGGTCCATGCTACAACCAAATATTTTATTCATAGATGGCAAACATAGGAGTAGGTGAATTGAAGTTGATGCTGGTATATATGTTTTTTTTAACAGGCACCAGGACTGGAAAATGGGAAATCATAAATACAATCGAATCTTGATTCACAGATAGTACAAACCGGAGTAGGTGAACTGATATAGGTTTTAGTATTGGGTAATTTTCACCAGGCCCAGGGATTGAAAAAAGGAAATCATGAATACGAAAATCTTGATCCATAGACGGTAAACACCGGAATACGTGAAATGATATAGGTTTTTATTTTTTAACAATACACGGGGAGGTGAACGGCCTGCACCGCCGTGTGCAATGTTTTCAATGCAGCCATTTATAGAATGGCTAGTCAAAAGAACAACATAAGAGGGGAGGGGGAGCGGAGAATGGAAGAGATATATACATACAAAAAGAAAAGAACCGACCAGCCATGGAAACGATCAGAGCCCAATTTCAATGCTCCAGTGGCCGTTTTGGCCATGTGCCAGAACAACCATGCAAAATCAGCAGCCAACAGCACGTGAGCATCGAGCATCGTGGCTGAGCATACAAACAAACAATCGTCAAAGACTGTTTTATTTCCTTCTTTAGAATGTTTTGGTAGATACTGGAAGCAAATACAAATCTGATCACAAGTTCAAGTTTTTTTTCTTTGTATGGTCCTCATATATCTTCTAGGTTGGTTTCTACTCCTACTGCGCCTAGGGTTTGTACTATAACGCAACAACATTGAAACAAATGTTATCCAAATGTAATTTATATATCTATCTGCGAACGAGGGGGCTGCACAAATATATAATTTTTTTTACCATCTAACAAATACCATATCCCGTTTCGTCTTTTATGCTTTTGAAAGTTTGACAATATAATTATTGAAATGAAATGAAATATTAATAAAGGGAAGATTTTTAATTCCCTCAACGATGATAATAACCCTGTCCTTTTGATCTATCATTATCAATCAGTTAGTTCAAACAACCTTTTCATACTAAAGGCCAGGGGACACTACGATTTTTCTTCTTTGCATCGGGTATTTAAAAATTAATTGCGATATGATCCGTTATCCATAACCACCAGCTTACTAACAAGTTCATGTATAACAAAGTAAAATCAGTCACGGAATATACCTCCACAGAATATACATTACTACATCTGCCCCCAGTCATGCAGCTGAAACCTCATAAAAATCATCCAGGTGAAACACAATTCCGGAGAAATAGATTCAACCTATTGTGTTGGGTTGTATTAAAATGAAACCTATAATTACAGCAAGCAAATATTAATATCTGCAAAATGAATTCAAACTTTGGTTGTTGGGCTGATAATGAGATATGCGGAATCTGATATGTGATACAGTTGTATTGCATCTCTCTCTCTTTGAATTCTATACAAAAACATAAACACTCATGATGGATAAACATGCAAATATGTTCACACATAATAAGTACCTACTTGAATGGTTGTATTTCAAAGAATAACTAACAAATATTTAATGAGACCACACAACAAAATTCAGTATGATCTCCTGTATTATAAGACCTTATGGTCTAATATGTTGAAGGGCTCATGTACTTTTCTTTGTTAACAATAGGAATTTCATGGAATAACATAAATGAATATATATATAAATTATCCAACATACAAAGGTCAACTTCCCATAGCTGAATCATGAATGTAACTTGATGTTAATAAAATGTAAAGAATTTGGCATTTGGAAAACATGACAGTTACCACAGTGCACGCACATGTGCACAATATTTGGACAACTATTTATATTACATACAGACATGCTCCCTGTCAAAATTAATGATTAAACGGACCGTCGGGACTGATGGACACTCAAAAGGAGAGAATAAAATCACATAAACAACAATAATGACACGGAGCTCTGTTTCTGATCAAATTACCCGTCACATTGTGACTCTCGGCTCAATTAGCGCCGCGAAAGATGCTCTCACTTACGAGGGGAGACAAGTCACCGATCCGATGGGAAGAGAGGCCAATTCCCCGTTGCACGCAATGTTCCTGCGCAGACGACGCAACAAATGCGGAATTGACGCAACGATTTGTGCCCGATCCAAATTTAAATTTTATCAGTTGGCATCTAAAATGTGATCAGTTCCTCTTCCTCCCCCCTCTCCCATCCAATTTTTTTCTTCTTTAGATCCTATTGTCTTCTTTCGCTTTCGTTCAGTTTCATTTGCTACTTTCACTTCTTCTTGAGCAGTGCCCTTCCCACCACCATTTTTATTTTGGGCACGGGACCCAACCCCCTCCGATTACACCCCCCCTCTTTATCCCCAATGTGGGTTAAACTAAAACTAACCCACTGCTTCTTCCCTATATTTATTTATTATATTTATTTCATTCCTTTCTCCTCTTCATTCTATCCTGTTCAGAATCCCTTTACTTCATATATCGCTTGTTCTTCTTTCCCTGCCCGCTCATTTCCATATTTCAATATTCCCTTTTTTCTTTTTCTTTTACAACCGCTCTTTTATTGTTTTATTTTGTGCGCATCCGTGCGTTTGCATGCACCAGAAGCGGGCATATGCGAGACACGTGTCCGGGGGGCGACAGACGTGGGTCTTGCGAATCGTGCCGCGATCCGGTCACGACTAATTCGTTCAGACAGAGGGGCGGGCGGGTGACGGGTTGCGACTAATTTGCGACAAGTGGATGTCCAGAAAATCATCTGCAGCTCGGGTTATAGTTTCAGTCAGCCTGTTTGTGGTTATTGTCTCTCGAATACATTACCCTTTTCATATCTACAGTTCCTTGGGTGAGAGTGAGTCTAAATTTCGAAGGGTTACCACAAAATAATGACCCTTTATAACATAATTTAATTTTAACCCTTTGTAGGCTGTGTGAAATCTTGCCAACTGTTGAGAATCCTAGCCTTTACATTCGTAAGCAACTTCTGAAGCAGTCATCATTTAAGGCCTACATGTAAGTATGAAAGGGGTCCAAGTCTTGCTTGACTTATAAATAGGTCATGAACGAAGGAATCTTGATCTTATCATCTCATTGTCCGTGTCATCAACTTCTTTCAGTTTCTCTCCAAAAGGAGCACACGAAAAAAGAAGAAAACAACTAACTTTTATGTTCTCATTTATGTGGCCTAGGAGACACTGGGATTTCGCCGGTCGCGTTGCAAATTAGAAGTGACATTTGCTTTCTGCGACTTCGCACAAACACTGTTGTTATGCCAGAATGTGACAAAATTGCAACTGAATATTTCTATTTGAGATTTAAAGATATTAAATTAAATACAAATTTCATTTCGTATATTTCAGGAAACAAATAAACCATCAAAACGATCTTCCTGGTGAAATAAATCATAACTTCTAAAACGGAACTCTTCAAAACAGTTCAATGTCTCGCTGAAAAACCTTGAAGATGATAATCCGTAATCAATTTCATTCTCCGTAACTTCAGAATAACAAATTTTCTTTCGAAAAGGCTTTTCAAGTTGGAAAAAAAAAATCTGAACTTTAAAAGCTGTGCACTTCATAAGTACAACATTTCTATGCTTTGATGAAATACCTTCAATGTAATAATAGTTTTGTGGAATCAAAGAGTCTTATTATTGTTACCATGGCAACGGGAGAGAGATGCAACTGCTTCTTCTGCGATCGCGGAGAGGAAGGATTCGGTTGCGCTAATGAGGCAAAATTATACGCACAGGAAAAGAAAAGAGGTGTGGGAAGACTGCAAGAAAACGTGGAAACCTTGAGCGTGAAAATTTCATCATGATTTTTATTTCCTAAAAACAAAAACAATTTTTCTTCCTTCTTTTAATGCAAGAGAATTCTTGGGAAATTGTATGTCTTCCCACTTCAATTGTGTCTACATCCTTTGTTCTTATCCACGATAACTAATTAGTTTACTTGTTTTTCTTTTGGCATTGAAAAGGGCGAGGGATTCTTGGGAAAATTCAAGGATTTCTTCCTAGTATTTTGTTTACTTTGTACTCTTCAATAAGATAATTATTTCTTTTTGCATTGAAAGTATCAAGAATCTAATGGAAACCTTACAAGAAATGAGTCTTCTTTTTCCCTAATGTTTCCAATCAAAGGCATTATTTCCAACTCATTCATTTTTCCAAACATAGCAGTAAAAAATAATGAAAACCATTTTAAAATGGCTTCTTTCTTCTTCTTTTTACCTCCTTTTTCTCTTCTACAAGCTACATGTACATGGCTTCATAGTCTGTTCTATCTATTTCTTTCTTTCTTTCTTCCTCTCGCTATCAATTGGGATTGATACAGCAAGGAGAGTCAGCAACATGTTTTTGTACATCTCTTGGGCATTGATTTTTTTTTATAGGAATATATATTTTGTTTCAGGAGAAACTAAGCAAGGATGACCAGAGGATGCCTTGAATTTACTGAAGATTGTCCCCTATGTCACAACAGGAAGTCTTGACTAACCCATCTCTTGTAGTATCCCTTTCATACTGGCCCGATTTTCACCGGATGCATCCAGTGAAGTGCTCAATATGCGAAGTTGGACTTCAAAATTATATCCGAAGCCGATATGAAAGAGGTATGCGATGAAGGACAACAAAACGTGACTGGACACTAGTGGGAAAAAAGGGTTTTGACAGATTTTCTGCCTTATATTTCTCAAAAATCTGCTGTATTTTCCGTCATAATATTTGATTAAAAAAAAAAAATTTGTAGCAAAAAAATTCAATTTGCAGAAAGATACAAATTCTTGGAAGTAGTACTTATAATTGCTCCTACATGACTGTACAGTATACCATCAAAATTCTACCTAAACATAATAAAATCAGATTCTAACTCAAAAATAGAATGCCGAGGGCATCTTTAAAACTCTTAAGCAGTCTCTTCCAAAGAAATGTTGTTGTACCCAGCAGCGTATAATGTACTTTATATTACCTTGGCCTTGGGGATGTTCCAAACTTCAAGGCGCATCTGTTATTTCAGACATTTTGTGGGAACCGCTAATGAGCCTAAATTCAGTCTAACAGGGCTGACATTTCGCACACTAACTACAAGATGGCTTCACCACCGTTTATCCACTACGATATTAATTGTCTACGGGAATTGCCGAAGGTTAATAAACGTATTGCTCCCCCCGGCTCCCCCGAGTGGGTAGAATGCGCATGCGCTACATCATTATAAGACCGCACTCTTCACCCCGCTTGCTGACATTGACATACTTTTCTGTCCGGTGCGTTGGGACTCTGCGCATGCGCTTCATCATTAAAAGAATGTTATGTTCACCCCTACGTTGACATCGACATACTTTTCTATCCGGTGTGTTGGACTCTGCGCATGCACTATGTCATTAAAAGATGGTTATATGTTCACCCCTACATTGATATCGACATAATTTTCCCCGTTTGTTGGACTCTGCGCATGCGCTTCGTCATTAAAAGATGGTTAAATGTTCACCCCTACATGTACGTCAATAATTGACATTTTATAATATGCATCTTTATCTCTGCACCAGACGCCTGGAGTCTGCGCATGCTCTATATCTGGGGGAAAACATGGCACTCCTCACCCCGATCATGACCTTGACACAGTTATCTATCAGGCTGCACTTCTTGAATATAGCACCTGCACGCAAATACAAACTTCTACCCGCCCCCCATTGACATTGACTACTCAACAGAAATACACCGGTGGTGTAATGTATGGTATCAAGTTGTAAGTCTACGTCATTCATTTGGCTAGCCTATCAACCATCAATTGCTAACTGGGGCTGACAAATTGGCAAATGTAAATATACTAAACTATCAAAATAATCAATTTTAATCTTCATTTGTATTAGAATTTAAAAGGCACAAAGGTGACAATCTGGATTTTAAAATGTTCTGTTTCCTTTTTACGATATTCACAAACTTCTATTATTTTGTATGTTATCGTTCCAACGATTCTGACCAGAAATTACCCGAAAACGTCAAGACTGGCTTTCACGTTTGTTTTATTCAACATCACAACATATTATAACCATGGCAACCATCAAACCAATAATCAAACCAACCGTTCAACAGACAAAACATGACAGGCTGACAAAAGAGCTTGGTTTACCAAAGGTTACCAACAAAGTTTCAGCCGTCATGGAAATATGTCAACTTCCGTTTAACCCCTGACCACCAATCCTGTCCAGTAGTTCAGCCAAGCGACAATTTCATTACCAGACTAGCTTCGCAGAAAGCAGTATGGTCGAATACTGGGTTAGATTCTTTATGATTATCATAACAGCACAGACACATCGTATTTGTAATTAATTACTTGTTTACACAAGTAAATTTAATCCTGATTATATAATCAACATTTTGCATAATATAGCCAAATTTTTGCATCAAGCTTTGGGTCTTCTTTTTCTGGATATAAAACTTCTCAGGTTCAAATTCTTTATGTTTTTGTTTTTTTGTTTACCATGCACCCTACTATGCTTGCACTATTTCAAATATATATAAATCTATTAGTTTGGCCAACATGATATGCTTTCTGTAATTTTCCTTGTGCTGCTATTTAGCTCTAGAGCTACAAAAGTCCTAACCCATACAACCAAAAGCCATGTGACGTTGTTATACTTTGGGATGTGGATTGAGGAGTGGGGGAAAGGAGTCTAAACTTTAAAGGCCTGGTCACATATCACCGAATAGCGTAAACGGATGCCCGACGAATAGAAAATTTGCGAAATCAAATTATCCGACCGTGGTGAAAGTCGTCTCCATCGCTTCATGCACAAAACATTCCACCGGATAGAACAACGTACATCGCCTGACAAAGAACAGACAAGAAACGCATACAAACGGAGACGAATGAATTGAAAATGTTTTTCTCCATCGTGGCATACCTTTACGCTATCTGGTGATATGTGACCGGGCCATTAAAATGGTGGGGGAAAGGGGGAAAAAGGTTGAAAAGCCCAAGGGTGAAGCAAAAGGAATTGGTTTTCATTTTGAACTTAAACCAGAGACCAACCGAACGGAAAAGGGAAACGGTGACAGAATATAAAAAGCTACACATAGGAAGTGCTGGGGAAACCATGATAAAGGGTTAGGCACATATTGGATACTTATTCTTTTATGCTTCATGAAAAGAAGAAAAAAAGGTTACAAGGTGACTGTTTAACATTTCGCAAGGTATAAAGAATACAAGATTGGGTACATTATTGAGGTAAGGCACATTATTATTATTACATAAAGCAAAACTAAATAGGAACACAAGATAACACATGGTACATAAACAGTATGTTTGTTTCTAAAGAAATATATTTTAACGCATAGATCATGCACAAGTCTCTTCTGTAGGGGTTGTACAAGAATGGAAATAAAAATTGGAAATTAATAAATGGACAGCAGAGTTGATTCGATTTTGAGAGATTCCCGGGGCAATGCCATCCTTGTCTATGCAACCAGGTAGGTTGTATGCTATTCTAAAATTTAGATTTATAATTTCATTATGGAAGCTCAAACCCGACAAGAAAATGCATTAAAAATGTTACCATTTCAATGTCGATATATTAGATTGACCTTACTTGTCCTGTATTCTAACACCATCATGTGTATCCTTCAGTTCAGTTTTTAAACATATTATTCTGACCACAGTGGACAGATGGCATATGTACAGTGTATTTATACTACCGTAAAGGATAGATTTACATTTTCATTCCGTTAACTCAAACGGGATAAGATAATACATTGAAATGTATACACATTTCAATGTTGATCGTCCTTGCTAGCTAGCTATGTATTCTAATAGCACTTTGTGTCCATGTGTACAGTATTCAATACGACCATCTGTTTAATTATTCTTTCACACTTGAACACAATCGTTTTTCCTGCAAGTCCTATTGCATTGGTTTAACCTGTTTAGGACCGACTGATTGGGCTACAACATGCATTCTCCATAGACCCCAGCCCGAGTGTTTTTTGGGACCAGTCCTGAACGGGTTAATATGAAACCGATATTAAAGGCTCCAAGTTAATGTTGTATAGATCTAGAAGAAACCTAATTCAAACACATAGCACTGCTTCCATATTTTGGGGAAATGCTACTAAATTACATCACAAACGATATATAAATAGTATATTACATCACCATATATCGCCTAATATGAGGGGCCAACTCAATTTATGCACAATAAATGCTTAGTGTATTCACAGTCTGGCTACATAAAAATAATATAAACTAGGGACTGAAAAATAAAATAAAATGGAACCCACATGTATGAAAGAAAGAAAGAAAGAAAGAAATTAAAGGAATCGGAATACCGAGGCACTCTATCGGGAGCGTGTAGATTAGATCCAATGCTCGATAACAATCTAATGTACATTAGCTTTTGGAAATATGGAAATCAAGCAATCAACTTGTATGGACTAAAAATGCCCTACCGCGAAATCTGTCTGATTCGATTAAGGCCGTGAACCAGAATGAAATGTCACCGCATTATTTGGGCAGAGTCGAGTCGCAAAAGGCCGCTCACTCTATAGACTTCCATGCGGAGTTGCAGCGTTCTGCGGCTAAACGGTGATTATTTCAGAACTGGAAGTGCCCCCCCTACTTACGCCCCGCTACAGATTTCGCTCGGCAGTCGATGGCGGGAACACATTAACGAGGTGCCACTGTAAATGTCAGCGAAATGACTACGTCTGACGGTTATATGAATCAAATGATCTGGCTTTTATGAGCTAAATTATTCACAGCCGTTTTATGGCGGGAGGAAGGATGCAGTGTAAGAGGGAACTGACGAGGGGAAGGGGGGGGGATGGAATTGGACAGCTTTAAACATCTATTTAATAGTAACATTACAATTTTAACAATATATATGCCTGTCAAAGAACCAATATTAACTTTTATTTTAAATATATTGTCAGCAAAATGATGCCAGCTTGTGGTTACATCATGTATATGAATCAAATGATCTGGCTTTTATGAGCTAAATTATTTGCAGCCGTTTTATGGCGGAGGAAGGATGTGGAAAAAGTAGTGCTGAGTCAAATCGAATATTTTGAATTTCGAATATGAGTCGTGTAAAAACGGTCGGATATCGAATATCCGATTTTTAAAATTTTTTATTTTATTTATTTTTTTAATTATTTTTTAAAATAAATATTCTGTCCGTTTTTTTAATTAGAATCGGCAGTACAGTGTGATGTTAGTGTGTACAAACTGCTGTCAAGATGAAATACTTCGATATCTCATCATAGATTCTTCTAAATTTGGCACTCACTATACCACTTGTATATTAATCCTCTTACACAATCTATCTTACCTTTGGTTTATTATTTGTTTTGTTTATTTGTAATTTATGTAAAATACCTTAACTTTTAAACTTTTTTTTTCTTCGGATATTCGTATCCGAAAATTTGTATTCGGTATCCGACCTTCACGGTCGGATATCGAATAGTTATTTGATTTGACTCAGCTCTAGGAAAAAGGGAATTGAATAGGGGAGGGGGGGGGGAGTGGAATTGGACAGCATTAAATGTTATATATTTTGGACATCTATGAGTAATATTATCAACACTATGCCAGCCATACAACCAATATTTTTTATGTACAGTGTTTATCTTTATCTTCTATTCTTTTTTTATCCACAGCAACATTTTACCAAGTCAAGCTGTATAGACTGCAGTCCCTGTTGATTAAACCTAGAATTATGCAATAGTGCACGGTTGCTATATATGATGACACACGCAGTACCCCGGGGTACCGTTGTACCCCGGTATCCCGCGTTGTGTAGCGCCATCTTGCGTCCAACCGTACCGCAGCTATTGCGTTGTGCATGCAGTGCAGCGCGCGATTGTATGCACGCTATACCCACAATACAGCCCTAAAAATTAAATAAATAATTAAACAAAATGGCGGATTTTCGTCTGGTACCCCGGGGTACCGTTTATGTCATCATATACTGTATTTTTATTCCTAGAAAGAATGGGTGTTTGGCATGTATGTGGTCTAGTAGTACTAGCGAGAAGTCCGGTTATATTTTCAGAGATCCTGAGCCTGAGGTGTTATCCCTTTTGTTGTTTACTGGACTATCTATACTCAAGGCCCATTTTGTTTCGCTAGTCAGACACTAGCCTTCAGTGTCTGCCTCTCCAATGCAGGATTTCGGCCTTGCTTGCAGACCAGAGTTTGGAGAGTAGTCTCATACCACAGACTCTTGGACTGATTACGTAATCAAGTTGAATGTGTTAGTCGGTACATGTGTACATGTCCCAGTTGTGCTTTTTAGTTAGTATGGGTATCTATTCAAAGAAGCAACAAGTAGCTCATAATTTATGACAGACATTTACAAACAGAGTAGGCAAATCTACATTACAAACCAGAAAGGAGTTTAGGCAATGTAATGTTCAAGTACATCACTTTTATACAATGATCTTGTACCGACCTTCAGGACCTCACCTCACCTGGTGAAAGTGCTGTTTAAAATACTTCTACTACCGCCTTTGGCCCATGTTTTACTGTGTGGTAAGCACCGGACCCAGCAATATATAGCCAGCCCATGGTACATCATACGTGTTGATTGGCTGCCTGGTATACATCAATTGGTCTGCTTCTCATTTAATCTAATTTGATGCATGCAACTTCCATTTTACCCTACCCATAAAGCATAACCTATGACCACCTCCCAAACATAATCATAATCCCACTCCTATCTTTAATCTAACCTAATCCCAACTCATATGCTTAATCCTGATCCCTAATCCTAATCTAAAGCCTCTGGATTTGGTATTTGGCTAGTAAAGGAAAGAGGAGTAGATTAAATGGGTGCAGACCAAGGTGGCAGTTACTTTGCTTTGTGGTGGACTGTGGACAGCAGTGAAGCCATGGACTGGTCAAACAAAGACATCAAACAAGACACAATAAAAAATGGTCATTATTTACACACTGCTGCTATTAGTCTGTGCAGTTCAGACCCTGTCTGTATAGCTCAGACCCAACTGGACCATTAACTATCTGCATGATTCAGACCTTGTATGGGATCGAATAGATTCAAACAAGACACTTCTCATGTCATCATTTGCATTAAAGGTATGGTATGGCTATCAACATGACCCCACAATTAAAAGATGACTTCCTCAAATCTTCCTGCAGAAATGTTATTCAATTTTAAATATGATATATGCCGACATCCAATATTATAATATCACTGACAATTCGTACTAACACATTTCTGCATGCATAATTTGCAGGTATTATTAGATTCATCTGCACTGGTTGTAATAAACCTTCAGGTATATTAAAGAAATATTACACAACAAGGCCAAACAACAGACATGTTCTGTTTATAAATAGCTTTTTAATTTTATATAGATACATGTACATGTATGTAGATAACTTGTTATCGTTATCCAATCTTTCAATGCCAAGTTGCCTAATAACTAATAGCCTCTCACACTGCCTGTGCATGTATTGTCTATATCTCACAGATTGTATTCAATACATAACGTTAACATGATTCCGAACTAATAGCAGAAATCAATTTTTATTTTGGCCGTGAAGCCGACAATTAGCAAAAGAATCACCACATAGCCATCACAAAAACCTTACATGCTACACGTTTCCATGCGGCATGTTCATTAGATAGTTTGCATAGTTCCATGTAACGCTTCATTCTGTATTTACCAATACATCGTAAAATGTGACGTGTTAAACAAGTGACAAGCTTTGAGCTGCTAATGTATGTGCCAAATATAGCTATGGAAAAACTTTTGTTCCATACAACATGATTCCCTCGCGCCAAAGGCCACGGAATGAATGGGACAAAAGCAGAAATCAATTTGGCCATGAAGCGACCAATGGGCAAAAGAGTGATTAAATAGCCATCACCAAGACTTGATGGCTCTAGATATACACGCCGGTGGCCTTGGTGAATTATTGAACAGCCTTATCTTTATTGTTGATTGCTCCTTTTCACATTATTGGACACCTTTCTTTCTCTTTTCATTTCTCTTCTCTTCTCCTCTTCTCTTCTCTTCTCTTTTCTTTTCTTCTCTTCTCTTCTATTTCCCCGTTCTTCTGGGACTACACAATAACCAAAAAGTCAGTCAGGCTGGATGAAGCAATAAAAGCTTTCTCCACTTTCTTAAAGGGACTTAGTAACATTGTCCAAATCCTCAAAATAAAATTTGTATTCTAACGGTTCATTTATACCTTGTTGTATTCGTATTAACAATAAAATCACGGGACAGGTTTTGGTTTTTCAAATTTCCCTTTCATTACAAAGATATGTATGATTGAAGTATTCAGATAAGAAAAACTCCGGGGAGAGTTTTTCTTCCGTGTACAAAGTGAGTGCAGTGAGTTACTGAATACCACTTTGCATTTTCGCTCATTACTTGGCCATACAATGTCCATTTGACTTGAAATTTTCACACAATAACCTGTGGACATATGAAATAACAACAATATACATTGCATTAACCATTCATCAATTTTTGCACATGTCAACAAAGTTACTAGATCCCTTTAAGAAACCTATACAAAAAGAGAAGGCTTATGATATCATTGCATATTACATGTGTAACTAACTGCATCTACAGTGTATGTGTGCTATTTTATAATAAGCATGTAGATTAATCAACAATAGGCTATGGTTTGATTTTCTGAGGTACGTGTAAACAATTTCAATAAAAACTACGTTACAGTTGCTAAAAAAAAAATCAGCATCAGAACCTCCTTGATCCAACATTTATGCTATTTTAAAGGGTTGTCTAATAATGATGATGATAATAATAATAATTATAATAACAATAATATTATTAATATTAATAAAAAATAATAATAATAACAATAATAATAATAATAATAATAATAATAATAACAGCTGATAAAATAGTTATTTACCTAATTTCCCCATGAAAATAGTGCACAGATAAACATGGTATTCTTCCCATTCTCCCTAAATAGTGTGAATGTCTACATTTCCATGGGATTCGACCTAGTAACTCTGAGGAGGTGAAACCCGAAAGCGCTTCATCGTTACTGACAGAGACAAATCGATCAAACTGTGGTTAAGCAAAAAACAGAGGGGAGAAACTGATGGAAAGACTGACGCAGAAACGGACGGAGACAGGGAAAAAAAGAGGATTGATGAAGACGATAGAAAAGAAAGCGAGGGAGAGAAAAATCATTCCCTTTAAAATTCGGAAACTGGAGAAACTAGAAAAAATTGGTTGAAGAACGGAGAGAGAGAGAGAGAGATGAATTCCCCCCTAATACTTTTCACAGGGACAGGAACGACTTTCCCCTGCCAATGCAATAATGACGCCCGCATCCAAAAGCAATCACGGGCGATATTAGTCTGCGAGGGGACCCCAGTCGCGCGCTCCGTAATGAAATCAGCTTTCGCATCTTCCCCTCTTCGTCTGCGACTCGTCTCCGGGACCCTCTGGCGAAGAAGCGACTTTGATAGATAATTCGGCGCAAAGACCTGCGCACAAGTGCGTAGTTCGGGAAGTTTTTTTTTTTTACCCCCCAAAGCATAATGTGTGATGTATATATGCACATGAACACCCAATAGCTGCTGTACACTAATTTACATTCTAAGCTTTCTACTGAAGTCCTTGCTAACTATCATAATTTATTTATGCCACAGACATGGATTCAACACTGTATTGCTCACCGCCCCCCCCCCCCCCCCCCCTATTCTTTTACAACAAAGTATTAATTTTTCCTATTAAAACAAATTATGTTTGACAATATCTGCTCTCCTATACCAAGTACAACAATATGTATCCAAGTAGCAGAAAATCTATGTGAAACTGGTTCCCTACACAGGCATTTCATGTTTCATAACTTAGGTGCATACAATGTATCATACTCATAGTATGTATATATGCTACACACTACAGTTTTATGCTGTGTTCCTGTCCACATGCATGTGTTACACACAACGAATGCACCCTATACATGCTGGAAGCTCTTTGCTACATGGCACCTAATGAGGCCCAACTGAGGGAAAGGAGAGTAGGGGGGAAATATTATTTTCATGGGTTGACATTTGCTCATGGATTGAAAATATCTCTATGTACTGTATGACATACAGTACAGGCCTCTATGCGCACTCACATACACTGTATGGTGTTTGCATGCATACAAGACATGTGCATTAAAAATCAGAGGTTTATATTGCTAATTTCTACTATACTGGACACTGGACAGGCTATTCAACAAAGTACAAGCTCACAAATTTCATTTAAAAACAAACATTGTATTGACTTGTGTCAATTTCTGAATTGATTTTCAATTTCAAAGAATTAACATGTCAACAGTCCTAGAAACACAAAGAAAGCATTACAATGTAAATTGAATGTGCATGCTACATGTAATGTATATGGCTACATGTCAGATATTACATCTACAGTTTAGAGGCCTAAACTTCCATTGACAGACAATGATTAATATTTGCAATGAACATTAACACAAAAATACTTTGTTTAAAGTAAACCCCATGAAACGGACGGAATCATACGCTCAAGCAGGCGAAGCAGGATCTTATATCGGACACGCATGGGTCACATCAACACTTGTACCACAGGAAGTAGAACAATCTAACCACAATGCACCAGTTTCAGTCGAGCCGAACAGAGCAAAGTGCATGGTGCATATATATGGTGACATATGCCCCCCTCGTTTGGCTATATGGTTGCCATTTTCTCTGATCGTGCAAGCATAAGCGGTCAATCAATTCATTTATTCTATCTATCTACAGGAAGTAGAAAGATGGACCCACGATGCACCAGTCTTTAACAGTCACACTGACAGGGCAGAGTGCATGCCGACTGACACAACGTGCCCTCTTATCCCCCCCACCCCGCCCCACCCTGTCTAGCGTAATTGTCGCAATTTCTGTGATTGCGCGAGCGTCGGCGGTCAACCCATCAGTCCTGCGTACTCCATCCAATCCAATTGGTCTGTCTGTCTGTCTGTCTGTCTGCGGCTGGCTGGACGACCCGGCCCGGGCCGGCCGGCCATCCCATAATCAAGACTGCCCTAATGCCATGGCTGGGCTGGCTGGCTGGCTGGCTAGGGATGCGCAATGTAAATATCATCATGTCTGCCTGGCATCATTGACCTGGCCATGCAAATTATCATTTTATGCATGTCACATGTAGTACAGTATAATGAAGGATATATAGTCTTTACCTTCCTGCATGCTATTCCCTTTACTTCCTATATTCAATAGCATCTAAGTATTCTGCCTTCCTTCCTTTTACCCTAAAATGAACTAGATTGGCAAATGCTTGATGTTGTTTAGTATTAGGTCAGACACACCCTATAAAGAAACATACTTATATATTGCATAGATCTATCCATAGTCCATCATCTCAACACAAATCATTTCATAATATGGGCAATTCCACGGTTAGTAACGTTACATTTAGAGCATATTTTCATAACATATTCTACTATAACACCACCATCTATTCATTTCAAGTCACAATCATGTTACAACATGTTCACCCACCCTAGGTCTATAATACAAACAAAAAATGAACACAATTGAAATAATATTCGCGTCGCCATGGCAACTTTTATTGTCGGTTAGTAACGTTACAAAAAAAGGACATGGGAAAAAAATCAATGTTTTCAAATGAGAAGTCTTCTAAAACCTTAGATAATTCCAACAAAGTGCCATATTCATTTTACTTCTAGTTAGTTGGCACATGTTTCGGCCAATAATTAAAGCATCTTGACTCATATTTCTTTCATTAGGCTCCAAAATCATGGTTAGTAACGTTACGGTTAGTAACGTTACACTTTGTCCGTGCAAAGGTAAAAGTTACCAAACATCATTTTTTTACCCTCCCTTCGCCTCAAAATCACATTATCACAAGTAATACTTAGGAATTACAAGTAAATCAACATAACTATCCATATTACTCTTAACTTTTAAATTCTTTAACTAGAAACTCTTAACTCACAACTTGAAACATGGAAACTGTTTGAAAACATATCTTATCCGATACATTCCATAGTTCACCAATGACCAAAGTTCATCAAGTGGTAGGTTAATAATGCATAATTTGTAATACCAGTTAACTGTTTATTTGCAAGCATTTAGATTCAATATTTGTAGTATTTTAGCAGGCAAATATTGAGTAGAGATCTATCAATCCAAATGGTCATTTGTTGACTTGTTCAATAATCCAATTAATGTTACATTCGGATTCTTACAAAAACTTTAAATAGTACTTTGTTCATAGTATCAAATTCAAATACATGTAGCTTTGTGTAAATAAAATAATTATGTGTGTTTTAATACAAAACTCATTGGAGAGATAGAATTCTAAAAAGAGATGTTTGTTTGTAGCTAGTTTCTTCTTGATTTGGAGCTGTTTTTGCACACATTTTGGTAGGGAATGTTCTTCCATCTTTTTCTCCTCCCAGCTCCTCTTCATGGTAACTGCTTTCTTATCTTTGTACTCCTTATACTTGCCAGTCCTCTTCAAGTTCACTATTGAATTTGCTTCATGACCTACATATAGAAAAATAAATAAAAACAAAATATAATGTATTCATGAACTAAAAGATAGGCAAGTAGTAATTAATTAAGATGAACATTTTCTGCATCATATTGCAGAGTAGAATACTTGAATGAGTGTTGGAAAGTTCCCACATGACACAAACAAATGAGATAAAACAATTGTTACAAATATAGTATACCTGTAAAAATATTTCAGTCACAAAATTGGTTTTAAGATTCTTGTTTTATCCCTTAGAAGTTTTCACTAAATTAAAATACTACTTTTTGCAAGTGCTTCATCACTAAAGATGTTTTTTTACATACTGTACAAGTTTCTATGGCAACTGACATGGCTAATCATAATGCACCCCTAAAAACACACAAACATAAACATCTCTGGACAGTGTAATTACATTAAATATACACTTGTAAGTTTATGTAATCCATTACAATATATTTGTTTTATATCAATATATTAGTTTTCACTGTAAATACAATATATCATTATCATTAATCAGTGTAAACTGTACACAGTGTATTCAGTACAACGAAATACCTTGATATAGGGTATAAATGATAATTAAGATTATAATTACTACAATAATTCAACTTACCAAAGACAGGTCGCTGCTCGTCAAAGTAGAGTCAACTATATTTTCCAATGTCTACTTTCCAGGAGAAAGATTTATGAGGAGTTTACACTAAAATACTGCTCGCGCTGAACATCAGATACTGCACATGTTCTTGCATAGAGCATAGATATGAGATGCTGCACACATGGGATGCTGCACATGGTTGAATAACTCACATTACTTTAAAAAAATTGATCATCCAGTGTTCTAAAGTGGCCTCTTTTGTCTTACTTTACATATCCTTTCACTCACTTTTGATTAGGGCCAGCTTATAAGTGTCTCTTTCACTGTTGTTATGGTTAGTAACGTTACACTCTGTATCATAGACTGGTTAGTAACGTTACATGGTTAGTAACGTTACAGATTTTGACTGCTTATAATTAATACATCATATAATATTTGTAAAATTTGTTCCTTAATTTTCATAGAGCATTGCCTGGAAGAGAAAAATTTGAAGTAGGAATATTATAAGGCATTGCATTCTCTCTATAGAAAAATAAATCCATGTTTTGGTTAGTAACGTTACATGGCATACCAATGGTTTTTAATTTCACTCACTGTTGGCATAAACAACTCAGATTCTTAATTTTGCATGATAAATCTATTAGAGCATTGTACTCACTAAATAAATATGATAAGTTTGTAAGGTCTTGTGTATTTTCATGCTCATAATGGCTTAATCAACTTTTTCTTAACTTACATTAGAAATAACACATGAAAATATAACCAATATAAATTCGCTATTTTAACCCACTTTTACCACAGTCAAAGCAAAATAAATAACCTTTCCAGTAATTTTGATGTGTCTTTAATCATATACAACCAAAAAATGTAAGAAAAAGACACTTTGAAATTTTGGGGTCATGTCCACCTAATCATGGAATTGCCCATATGGAAACCAGGGAACTTAGGAAATCCTTGCTTTAAAGAAGTTACAAATGTGGTTCGATCTTTCCATCAAATACAGGAAATTCTCACTCAGACTCATGTCTAGAGAATAGCCACACGTATCTGTCCTTAGCATTTTTAAATTTCACACCCAGGTTTCTGGCCGGCGTTGATCCGTTGATCCAGAATCGAGGCTCGTATTACTGTGGTTGGCCTCTTCGCTTCATGAATATTGCACAAGCTATCATCTGCGGCCGTTAGACTCTCCTCAAAAATCACACTCAATGGACAGACAGACAGACGGAGTGATGGCAAATTGGAAAGGAAACTTCGTCAGATTTTTACATTTTTGGTCAGGTCACCTGTATTCCTGTCGCTCTCTCTATTTAAGACAATAGGCCAATGTAGACAGGTGACCAATATAGGCAGGTAACATTTTTTTTTTTTTTTTGCAGGGGATCACTTTTAGTGCCAACTATTGACAGGATGGCTGGCTGTTACAGACAGGTGGGTACTAGAAAGGTTTAACCGTACTTCCTACTAAGTACTATCCTTGTTGCCCCTGTCCAACCCCCCCCCCCCCTTACCCCCAGCAAAAAGAGAAAAGTCTGTCCAAAGTTCCCCCCAAAGTGCCCCCTCTTTCAGCTCAAGTTTACTAGGTCAAGTATATTCATCTAGACGTTCGCGATGATTCACCGTGTACCTTTAACTACCTTTAACTTTGCCTTCCGCTTCCAGAGTTAAAAATATAAAAAAGAATTTGTAATATAGACAGTGGGGGCTAAAGATAAGGAAGACAAGAAATGAGGAGGGATATTGGGGAGGGGGGGGGGGGGGGGGGGGTGAATGAACGGACAGGTTGACCCAAACTATAAGGTACATGAACATAAAACATAAAAAAAGAATTTGTAATATAGACAGTGGGGGCAAAAGATAAGGAAGACAAGATTCGAATGAGGAGGGATATTTGTGGGGGGGGGGGGGGGGGGGGGGGGGGGGGGGGGGGGGGGGGGGGGGGGGGGGGGGGGGTGAATGAACGGACAGGTTGACCCAAACTATATTAAAGTAAACAGGGTACAGGTACATGAACAGGTGAATTGGAGGAGTCGTTGGGGCTCTGGTGGGGGGGGGGTGGTTAGACACAATTTTTTTCTGTAATAGTCACTTAGGACTAGGAGAAGAAGAAAAACATGACTGGAATATACGACAGAAAAGGAGAGGAAGATGAATTAAAGATGAGGTGAAAAGGGCGAATGACTGTACAGGTATATGCAAATTATGTCGTGAAGTGAAATAGAAAGCGAGATATACCAGGAAGAAAAAAAAACTGAGGGAAAAAAAGGGAAAAGTTATCAGACTAAATAAAGTCAAAAGAAGAAGCAACAAATGACTGGATTTAGGTGAACGTAAATGTCAAGGTAGAGAAAAATACATGTGATCTTGAAAAAAAAGAAAAGGGAAATAAGAAGAAAGGCGAGTATAAAGTGGATAAGGGAACCAACTGACTGTACAGGTATATCTTTAGAAATAACTTCAATTAAGAAAAATAAAGTGTAGGGGGAAATAATGACGTGTTTATTTTTGGGGAGCTATTTTCAACCTAGCCTGCATTAGAATAGCACTCTGTTATATGTAGATCCCCATGAGCAATTACAATTTCTTGGGTCTCATTTGGTCAAATCAGGGGCTCAGTTTTTTGTTTTTGTTTAAGAGACTGAAAAAAGGGGGCTAAAAAGGGGAATTTGTCCCACATAAAATGATAAAAAGGGTAAAATTGAAAAAAAATTAAGAACCCCCCCCCCCCTCAAGTGACTGTACAGGTATATGCTAATGAATGGATGGCATGACACATGTGGTCACTCCTGATAGAGAGAGCCGAGTGGAACTTGGGAAGCGCGGGGGAAAGATTGGGGGATGATGGACATGTCATGCGTATTGCGGCATTCATGAATGAAATGCAGATGAGGCTCCTCAGGTAAATTGGGGGGGGGGGGGGGGGAGGGGAGGGGTCTTTGGGGGCTGCTTGAGGGGAGATTTTTTGGATACAACTTTTCCCTTAACTTATATGGTGTCTATGTAAGTAGCCATGACAAATACGTTGAGTGAAATCAAGACAGGTTTGCACGAGTTGTATTATTATCAAATCAAATTCCATTTTCGGTTGTCCAATTGGGCAACTAAATTTAATATTCAAAGTATCATATATCAAATATCAATGACTCTTGAGCATTTTTTTTGTTATTTTAGGGATACTTAATTCTGGTTTCAAATTCAGGCGACTAAATTGTTTTAAATTTCTTGATTTTACCTGATTTTACTTCCAAGGCCAATACTCATAGGGCTGCCACAAACAAAATCTACCACTGACAATATTGCAATAATGCTCAATCAATGCGCTTACCTGTTACAGAAGGAATGAAGGCATTCGTTGAAGGTAGACGGACGACGAGTAGACGGCACATGAAAGAAAGACAAGAAAAAACAAACAAAAGAAATTATATTAATTATGATGTACGGTGTTGGGTTACACAGGTCTACAATTAATTATAATCAAAACAATAAATTATAATCATAACATTGAACTCTGTATTATAATGGGTACAATTTATGTACTAATAGTGAGTGATGCCTGGATGATGATGTTGAGGATGACGATAAGGAGGAGGATAACAATGAGGCTGCTGCCGATGATGATGATGATGATGGTGACAACGACAAGAATAACGGCGACAATGATACATTTCTAAGAGAAAAACACAACAATCTAATAGTACATTGGGAACAAACAAAAACACACCCAGTTCTATTTGCAAAGTATACTTCAAATCTTCTAATGTAAACATGTGCCACGAATGGAAGGTATAATCGTAAGGGCAAAAACCACCAACGATGGTGTGTGAACATGACTCAGACCTGGTACAGAAAGCGATAAAAAAAACTTGAGGGGGCAAGGTCACAGAACAACTTGAGAAAAAGAACAAGAGGGAGAGAGAGAGAGAATGGAATAAGAAGAAGAGAAATGGATTAAGAAGAAGAGAAATAGAACAAGAGAGTGAGAAGCAGAACAAGACCAAGAGAAAAGAACAAGACTGAGAGAAATGGAAAGAGAGAAAAAGAGTCAGCTAGCCTCACCAGCAGGCCAGGTAGATGCAAATGATGTATGCACAGGGCTATGCATTATGCATCCAGCCAACACACGTGGCTCGAGAAGGGCAGGCATTTTGGCATTTCTCTCTTTCTCCGCTCCCCTTCGCCTTTTCCTGAAAATTTGCTCGATTCACGCTACGTTTATGCCTCTCTCACCCAAACCCCCCCTTTCCTCCCTCCCGAACACTCGTGCATAATGTAAGGTCATGACAGGAGCAATATAAACATTGCGCGACTGCACACGTACGTACGTCCATGGGCAGTGGCGGGCTGGGCTGCGTCCATTACATGGACTCGATCGTCCTGCCATGTACTTGCGGCTTATTATAATCATACCGTCTCGCCATAGAAGTGTACATGCACATGGACATGTTTGATGCACACTAAAGGACTACGAGAGTAACGTTCTTGTGAGAATTTTCACTTGATTTTTTGGCGATAATCTTACATGTGATGTAGGCAGTACGATTTGGCAATGTGTTGTGAAAGGGCACGCCCTTCAAATGTTGGGCGTCTTCATAATATCTTAAATTGAAGTTTCACACGAGTGATAAAAGCCTAACATTAATTAATACGCTGTCTTTTGACACATTGCCTACAGGAACCTGGTAAATAATCATAATAATAAATTACATTTATATAGCGCATCATATGAATAAAAATCTCTATGCGCTTTACAGGAATATATTACAACAAATTACAGTAACAAAATTATCATTTATAAACATATAAATCGAACTTATAAACAATAATTATTATATTATTATGGTAGGTCCTGTATTAATCACATGGGGAACATGCAAAATCTAGTAGGGGACAGGTTCATCGTTCGTCTTGACAGCTGATACAAGCACACTTGGAAAATACAAAATTGTATTTGATGTAAAAAATGTATGATTGATTTGATTTCAACACAAACAAACAAAATGTAATAGTCACTGTCAATACTAATGTGCCCTTTGCGTATCAGTGCAAGAAAGGCTTAAGATGGGGTTATACTGTACGTGAAATCAAATTAAATCATATCAAATAACCTACAAATGAATGAACTACTAGGTTTAACAGGTTGCTAGAGGTTTCACCAGTCGATCTATTGTATTCCCAGAGTTCATCAGAATTTTCTGAATGCAGTATTCTTGGCTTGTTTCAATGAGCCCTATAGAAAATTTGGAAGTATACAAACTGACGATTCAATAAATTTGATGAATAAGGGTCTTTTCGACAATGGGAAATAAAAAATGATGATTCAACCATTTCTTTGAATCTTTCCATGCACAGTTAACGATGCATGACCAGTCATTGAAAAGATTTCATTCAGCGGATCAGACTCAACAACTTGGTATGGGGTTACACAAACTATTACTATACAATCTTTGCAGATAGGCACGTTACAACTTCTTTATAAAAATTAACAAAAAGATAATAATTGGAAAGTCCTGTGAACTGGAAGAGAAAATCAGTAGAATGTAGATGTTTATAAAGCAGAAGAAGCAGCACAACTGACAGCACAAAAGTTTTACCAAAACTCCGAAACGAAAGTGAATTCAACCTTTTTTTACCCCTCTGGAACCAAGCAGCTGGTATATTCTATGCATACATGTAATAGAAGACCGCAACCTCCAATCCATACAATTTAAACAAAGCCACAACAAATCAAGACAGGATGGCCTATAGTCTGGTCTGGTGTCTGCTATGAAAGGTCTAGGTCGCTCGGTTGCCCCTGACAACGACCACAGCCAAGGTCCAGCCACTCCTCACAATTGCTTTCGATTTTTTAGCGTTTTTATGATCACAGGCCTAGTACCAGCTATCCATGGAGACAACCTCCAGACATAAGCCGCATCACATTTCCGCTCTTATTATATTAGCCACATCACACACAAAACACACATACACACACACACACACACACACACAAATGGTCTACTATACATGTATGCTTTGCAAGGTCTAGGGCAGTGGTTGCCCATGACAACCCGGCCACAAATAGCCACCACCAGACTGGAGACTTCTCACAGTCATCTTGGCAATCTCCCCAGGGGGAGGGGCAGGGTCATGTGACCTGGGAGAGGAGGCGAGACCGAGACAGTGTGGAATGCGGGGCTTGACGCTCCCAAACCGACCTACATACACATGTACACGAGAATAGATTACGAAGGTAGGATCTTAACCTGTCCTCTCCTAGATTGTGCGATACCATTTGTTTTAATACAGGGCCCACCAGGTTCCCATAGGCAAAGAGTTAATTGGGAATTAGTCAATTTTTCTTCCTGTCGCATATCAAATTAACTCCACTGCTGATACTGTTAGGGCTTATGGTATCTCTAGATATAAGTCATATAAATAGTGCAGTGGTATTCTGCGTGTCTGCGTATAATCTCTTAAATACATGTACATGTATGCCTTGGTAAATGCTTAGCCTGTATTATCTGTTTAGCGATAGTAGCGACTGATGTTTAGTCTACCGTATTTGTCGGTGTATTAACCGCATGGTTTTCCCGACGGAATTACGGACGAAAAGGGGGGTGCAGTTTGTACACGGAGATAGGAAAAATTGCATGAAAAAAAAAATTTTTTGATAGTAAAATTCTTGATTTTTAGATGGTCAAAATGTGCCGAGGATAAGTAAAAAACATACTTCTTTTCCAGAGAGTTTTGGTCTATGAAATATAATTCAATTTACTGAAGTCTCTGAAGCACATAAAGGAAATTATGAGCCCCTTCCCCGATCAATCCGTTAGATTTGTTGAGTAATTGAGTTTACCAGAAAATACAACACGGAACACTAAGGATTGGCTAACTAGGATTGGCTAACTTCAGTCAAGACTGAAATTAGCCATGAATCCCGAATCAGTCTTGACTGAAGTTAGCCAATCCTATCGTGATTGATTGCTAATTTCAGTCAAATCAAACCTGCACAGTACCAGCACTTGCAAGTTTAATACGATCGCAATTTTTCATCTCCAAAAACAATTTTCAACCCTTGAAAACAATTTTCAAGGGTAGATTTAACCAAATCTGAACTTGTAAGAAGGAATAACATATCAAGGTACAGTTTTTTTATCTCCTTTTTAATTAATTTTTGTTGTTTTGTCTTCGTTTTTCTGCTAGAATTTATTACAGTCCCATGTATAGTGTTCCGTGTTGTATTTTCTGGCAAACTCAATTACTCAACAAATCTAACGGATTGATCGGGGAAGGGGCTCATAATTTCCTTTATGTGCTTCAGAGACTTCAGTAAATTGAATTATGTTTTTTACTTATCCTCGGCACATTTTGACCATCTAAAATCAAGAATTTTACTATCAAATTTTTTTTTTTTTCATGGAAAACCCCAAAAGTTAGGGATGCGGTTAATACACCGGAGCGGGTAATACACCGACAAATACGGTAATATATGTGTACCATCAAGTACATGTGCTGTACCGATCAGCAGTACAGCTCTATGTGGGAGTACATTCTGCTTAGACTGCATTTGAACAATACAAATATACAATGCCTACAATTATGTGGCTTGAATACCTAACGAATCATACACGCATGTGACATATCAGCACTCTATGGACTTTCAATTCGTGAACAAAAATTATATTTGAGGATTGTTGAATTTGTTGCATAGTCTCCTATAAATAAATGCATTTGTCTGTACATGGTACACATGTATGTTACCAGCACAGGTCATGTACATAATACACATGTACAAAATCGACTACATGTACACATTTATGTGACACAACACTACAGATAGTATAGTAGTAGCATGGCCGCTCACAGCTGAGCGCATGAGTGCATGGTAATTACACTGCAAGCCGCCGAGCCGCCAAGATGGCACCGTGTCTGTCTGGCCGTTGCTAGCTCGAGGGGCAATAATGGTAATGGCAATGCGATTGCCGCTGATCAGAACATGGCCGTAACACATGCCATCACCACATGTTTGTCCAGAGGTAGGTAGTATGTGGTATGTGCACACAGAACGCTGAACAGTACGTGCAAGCGCACGAAGGACAAGGGCGATGCGGTGCGATCTAGAAATGGTGGGTCTGTACCCATTCGGTCTAAGATTATATGTCTCAATTTCTATTAAATCCAATTGATGTGAATTGTACACTGTATATAATATGTACATGTATATCTTGGGTTTATGTTACAGAGAAAACAAAAACTAAATACCTGATGAATGTGGGTAATAATAGCACTAGGGTTGTCACATTGTGACAGTACAGTACCCGTCATTTCAGCCCAGATGAATGATCTGCTAGATTCGATAGCTCGGCACTCACTTTGAATCATTGTCACATTGTGACAGACATGACTATAAATGGCCATTATTATTATTTATTTATTCATCAAGAAATCATCTAAGAAACTATTTTTCTGCTCATTCCATGTTGTTAGTCAAATAGAGCCATGTTGTGTAACACTAACAAACTTACTCAAAACTTTATTAATAACCCAAACACATGCCGACTACTCTCCCTACTGTAGCTCCACACTTCATTCTGTACACGTAATGTACAACTGTAAGTAACCCCACACCATCTTCCCAAATCAATGACCATTACTCCATGCTCCATAGACCCACATGCACATTATTTTGTCGTTATAATACTAACACTAATCACCCACACTGCACTGGCTGGCCAACTAACTGGCTGGTCTAGACTGCCGGCCAGTCCCCGGCCCGTCACTATTGATTTTGCGGCCAATACTTCAACGCAATTGTTCCCTTTTGTGCCACCGGCGTTATTAGGTTTGAACTCTGAACTGTACTTCTGATCAAGTACGTACGTGTATGTGCGTGCAGCCTGTCTGCATATATAGTTGGCACCAATGGCATGGGGATAGAAGCCGTGTGTTTACATAGTGGAGTGGTGTGCAAATATATATTTCTTGGCATGGGCAGCCAGATATATCTAGATTGCTAGCGAAGTTTTAATTAACCCCTTCAGTAGTATAATAGTCCTAATTCACAACAGCGGGTTAAATTCATCCATAGTTTAAATTTAATATCAAATAATGGTACTTAAAGGGATCTAGTAACTTTGTTGACATGTGCAAAAAGTGATGAATGGTTGATGCAATGTATATTGTTGTTATCTCATATGTCCACAGGGTATTGTGTGAAAATTTCAAGTCAAATAGACATTGTATGGCCAAGTAATTAGCGAAAATGCAAAGTGATATTCAGTAACTCACTGCACTCACTTTGTACACAGAAGAAAAACTCGCCCGGAGTTTTTCTTATCTGAATACTTCAATCATACATATCTTTGTAACGAAAGGGAAATTTGAAAAACCGAAACCTGTCCCGTGATTTTATTGTTAATACGAATACAACAAGGTATAAGGGAACCGCTAGAATTATAATTTTATTTTGAGGATTTGGACAATGTTACTAAGTCCTTTAACGCTTCTAGATATACATGTAGGTGTTGTTCTTTGCATGGTGGTCCCCCTTTAAAGTAGTGAATGATTCTACTCATTCTAGCACGTCTTTCTTGGCCTTACACACACTTTGACGCAACCTTGGCTTCAACGTTAAACTTTTTAATCAATTCCGCTTCCTGTCTGCGCTCTCACGATGTCCAGCTCTTGTCTAATTTTACACGGATTGAACAACGAACGAGCTAGAAATTCCTAGATCACTCCATTAGAATCTCTACTGCACTTGGAAGTCTTCATCGTCTTTGCAATTGATCGAGCAGAACCCTTCGCACGATCAGAGTAATAAGTACTTTAAAATGATGAATCTATTTCACTACTAATTTTACCTGGTAAACCTACTGAGCAATGTTTAAGACATTATGCTAGACTCGTTACAAGTCCTGACTTTCTATGTAACTGTTTTGAGTAATACCCTCAATCTGACAGACGTGATAAACATCTGAATTTCTCTTTTATGCCAGCGTCTACAAACCACAAAATATTAAACCTTTACAAGAATCAAAAATATTACCAGGATATTAAGTTTTACATCAACTACAATGCATAATTTGTACACACCATTGTGGTTCATTAGGCATTAGTATAATATACTAGCCATTCCCTGAAGTGATTAGAATATTCCACAGTCCGCAATTTTGCGCAAACCATTTCATCAATCGTGTACTGTATGTGCACATGAAAGTGTAAACACAACCATGCCAAAACTGCCATCACAAAATACATCATAAAACTCAATAGGTAATCAAGTATTGGGAATCAATTAAACAGACTAATTTGAGCTCGGCTTCATTTAGCACATCATAAATGCGCATTCTCGCAGAATTCATTGCCAATTAAACATGCTTCAGTTATCATATTTATACATTTTAAAACTGCATGAATAATTCTGTGTATCGTTTCCAAGTAATATACATGTACTGTCATCATAAAAAGCAATTGACTATTGGAAATCAATTAAAACTGACTGACACAATTGGGCTTGGCTGTCCTCGGCACACTATTCCCAGTCAGGCTGAATTCATTGCTAATTTGTCATGCTTCATTTGTTTTCTATCCATGTAATAAAGGCTGCTCTTATTTACTCATGTGTAGTGTGTACATGTAACTAAAATGTATGCGCACTCTGTATTTTGTGTGGAAGAAAAAACACTGAAATGGCAGCAAGCCTCAAGGCTGAATGAAAAATACAAGCAATTATAATGTGGTGTCTGTCAACTGTATTTAATGTACACTACATGTAGCTACTGCAGTCTGAGTAGACGTCTACAGTACAACATGCATGTAAAACTTAATACTGTGCTTTTCTGTACATAACGACATACAGAGTTCCGTGGTCTGTAGGTAGTGTAGGTACATCCTGTACAATATGCCCACTACAGAATATAGTATGTGAGGTCAATGGAGCACTGAACAATGCAACATGTATTTGTGCACATTTTCTCACTTTTCATTGCATAAACCCTAATTTATTATTATTATTTATTTTATTTATTTATTTATTTTTTGGGGGGGGGGGTTCATTTATCCATGGCCCAATCACATGTCACGTAATACAAACACACATTTGTAAACTTGTCAGATTTTTGAGAGCATGTTCCTGAATAACATTACAAAACTGTATCGAGGTCTCAATATCATTCTGACTGAATACAGATACATACATTACATGTGAGAGAAAGAAAGAGACAAGGGGGGGGGGGGGGGGGGGGGGGGGTAATGAATGAACAAGCCAGTTGCCAATTTGTATACATGTCAATTCGCACATAGCAGGCTCGTTCATTACCAATACCCCAATGCCTTGGAGTGACAACATAAGGCTGTACATGAAGCTCTTTAAATACCCAGTTGCCAATTTGCATACACTTCAATTTACTCGACAGTTCGTTACCTAACCCTCTCAATACCTCGACCAGACTAAAGCCCATTGCCAATTTGCATTCAACAGCCTTGCTAGTTACCTGACCCCCTAAAGCCTCCGACTAGACGAAGAAGCCAATGCAGCCGGAAGCGCAGAGGACATGATTTATCAGACTAATGGAGTGCATTTATCACGCGGGGAAGGAGGCTGCCATGCCTGCCAAGGCTCAAAACTTGCATTTTATATTAGGGTGAAGAAGAAAAAAAATCTCGCTTCTTAATCCTTGTTAGTTACAATTTTAGAGGCTGGTAAAGGACTTGCGTTCCAAATCTCAGCAACAGCAACAACAACATTCTCTCTTCTTATCCATTCTGTTCTAATTTTCTGGGGTTTTTTTCTTTCCTTTTATTTTGAAGGCTGCCAAAACTGGCATTTCAAATTAATGTAGCTTGAAAAACTGTCACTCATTATGTCTTGTAAATTTAGAAGTCACCTAAGGCATGCATTTTAACAACCTAAAAATGTGTCATCATTCTTTCTTGGGTTAACTTAATGGGCTACCAGAGGCATGCATTTTACATCAGAAAAAATAACTCTTTTCAGTTTCTTACTTCTTTATTTACATTACTGTTTTTGTCTTTTCCATCTTTAAACCAATAAAGAACAGTCAAAACTTCTACATACCTATAAATATGACCTTTAAAAAAAAGGGGGAAAACTTACTAAAAAGCTGCATATTACAGAACTCTTCATCCTCCCTTAAAACATAAATAAAGGAAAAGAATGAATCAACACATGATGTAGGACTCCTCCCCATTTATAAGCCAAGCAACATATAAACACATAGTAAAAACATCAACAAGTAGGACTCTCCATGATTGGTGGCGACACTGAAAGCGCATCCAGCACCCGACCTCCTAATTGGACAATGTGTCCCACATTGACACCGCCAACGAGCTGCCATCACAAGTAATGCAATCCATTATTACGCGGGTGCGTGACAAAATGACTTCATGTTTAAACCTATTCAAGACTTATTTTATCGAAGCTACCACCTGAACACTATCTACCCCTCCCCCTACCCCCCCCCCCCCCCCTCCTTTTTGTAAGTGTGGGGGGCATATCTTACTCACCATGTATACCAATATAAACATGATATGAGTCAAAAGGGATGGCTTTCAAAAGGGCTCATTAAATGTCTGCTAGTCACGCGATGGACAACATTATTGGCTGATTAGATCATCCGTAGATGGCCAAGGGAGCAATTTGTACCCTATTTATCGCTAGATTTACTTCGGGGATAATCTAATTCAAATCGTAGCTGAAGACAGATCCAGTATGGACTTAGGAAGAAAAAAATTGCATTTCCACATTGGCAACGATACAGATGGTAATTGGCCATTGGGTGAAGCGTGCGATAAGATAATCCCATCTCTTAAAAGCGGTTTCACTCGGTTGAAACCGGTTTAGTGACCACCTGAAAAATTACAATCAGGAGAGAGAATAATATCACTTTTTGCCAAGTTGTGAAAGAAAGAAAAAAAAAAGGAAAATAATTTGCCCTAAAAAAATAATAAACTTGAACTGGATAGCTTCATACATGATACAATGCTAATAATAATAATGATAATAATAGTGCACATTTTCCACTCCACTTGGGAGGTTTCCTGCCAGTCGCCCGTTAGGCGCGGCAGTGCACACATGTGATGTGACGATACCCTCGCGATGACTTGGCAGTTTCACTCTCGCAGACAGCAAGATTGTTGTTTTCCCTTTTATTCCTATCCAATGGGGTGGTGTCATACGAGGCTAAGTTCATTAACTTCAGGAGACGACAACAAACACTCGGAGGAATTCACGCGAGGTTGACGTATTTTTTTCTCTCTCAAACCGCAATCGAACTTAAAGCCCTCCCCTCTTACTTCATTCAGGTCTCAAGAATACACTGACTTGGGTCTATGGAAAATGTATTTCAAAATCAAATACGGAAAATATGGAAAATGTATTGCAAAATCAAATACGGTAGTCTAGAACAGGTTAATTTGTTCAACTCTCGCATTGCCAACACTTTTGTTCATGATTCACAAATGATTACAGACTACTTTCAATCAAAAACCTTTTCTACTTTTCTACACCAGTGTCAGAACTATCGAGTCATTTTTGTTCGCACATTCAATTCAACCCACCTTCCCCCAATCTAAAACAAAATGTACAGTGTACATAAATATGAATAAAGAAAGAGAAGAAAGGAGAAATAAGATTCATCAAAGCTACAAAAACAGAAATAAAAGAAACCTTCTTTCTCTCCTGTCTCTCCTTTTCAATACTTTCATTTCACCACATTTCTTTCCATCATTTTTCTTCTCTCTGGCGTGTACAGCAGTTTCTTTTTATTTCTCCTTTGCTTTAGTTTAGAACGGTGCCAGTTGGGATAATCTATAATCTATCCTTCCATTTTTTTTCCTCCTTGTTACCTTAGAATCAATCTCTTTCTATTATTTCTCTTTTCTTTGGCATTGAGTTTTTATTTTTCTTGTCTTTCTCCTCCTTTGGTTTAGAATGAGCATCTCGAGACATGATGGCCATCTTCCTTTCCTCTTCTTCCTCCTCTTTACTTTATTTAATATCACTTTTCTTTTCTTTGGCTTGGAGTTTTTATTTATTTTTTCATTTCTCCTTCGCTCTGGTTTAGAACGAGCATCTTGAGACGGTGTGGCCATTTGGGCTTCATCCAGGCGTGCTGTATGTACTAGCTCTGGGGGGTACGGGGCAGGATATGAATCACAATGCACGGCTTTGCGGTAGTCGGGCAATCTCTTGGAAAAAAAAAACTTTTTCTGCAAATCATGTCGGCGGCGAGACTATGTCGAAATTATAAATTCAAATTCTCTAGAGTCAGTGTTCAATACTTAGCACCACTGACTGCAGAAAGTTTAGAAACGTTATGCTAGTCTTGAGTGTGAATGTCTACTGTCTAGTCAGACTGCTACATGGTTGTTGTTTTTTTTTCCAACCTTTTTTGTATTGCAACTCTCTGAAAGATTTTCTACTTATCGCAGGACAATGTAGAAATATTATTTCTGATTCATCATTCAGCATAAATCTTAAAATCGATTACACTTACCTGTAGTAATCAACATAATTTTGCAACTACCAGCATAATTGTATTACATGATGTAAATGTTATCAGTTGAGGTGTTAAAACGCAACAATGCGATCACTCCATGAACTGATGATTGTTGAATTAACGATATTCACAAACTCAGAAGCATTTATTGAGACTATGACAGTAAACTGACACTCGGCCAATGACAATTAACATACAGACAATGACACACGGCTATAAAAATATCCATGGTGAAAAAAATGAGGGTATGCGTAATGTGAGACGGTGAAATATGAACTTGTACTAATAAGAGGCAGACAATTGGATAAATAACACAAGACCTAACGGCTAACGAGACGGGGAAGTACAAGTAATAGACCAGCCAAAAAATGATAATGAGTGAGGTACAAGTCTGTTTCCTACTTTCTCATTTGACCATGGCAGTAAGAAACGGGAGGCATAAAAGTGTAAAACCAACTAAAACAAGAAACTGAAGTGAGGCACAGGCCTGCCATTTGAGATCAAAGTAATGTACTTACGTAACAAGAAAAACAACTAAAACAAGATCGCGTCAGTGGCACTGGCAATTGCAGACTTAAGACATAACAAGTACCTAAAGGCACTGATAATCAATCGCAGTTACAGTAGACAAAACAAAAAAACTAAAACAAAGGCAATGATAATCAATGGCAGTTTGACAAAACAAAACAAAATAAAACAAAGGCAATGATTAGCAATGGCAGTTAGACCAAGGAGGTATAATACTATCTTATACTTCCTTGGTTAGACAAAAGACAAAAAACTAAAACAAGTAAGGCACTGACAATGGCAGTGAGACACACAGAAAAAAGAAAAAAAAAACTAAAACAAGTGCAGCAGCGCAGCCTGCCATTTTGATTTTGAACAACCGCAGCAGACTGCCGCACTCAAAACGCA
Source organism: Echinarachnius parma (assembly GCA_037951105.1). Classification (NCBI taxonomy): domain Eukaryota; kingdom Metazoa; phylum Echinodermata; class Echinoidea; order Clypeasteroida; family Echinarachniidae; genus Echinarachnius; species Echinarachnius parma. The sequence goes on from JBAMJV010001950.1 coordinate 105,674, forward strand.
TGCAGCAGTCACACAAGAAGGGAAGCTCTACTCAGACCCAAAATTTTGCAGACAGGAAACTGGGCCTGACATCACTTTCCCTTTCCGGGCCCACGAATCAAAGACTAGCACGCGACTCGAGGCACTCTGAGCAATCTTCCCCTCCCCGATGGCGTTGAGCGGCGTACAGTTCAGTACGAGCCGAATCTCTAAGGTAATTTATGCGCGCCATCCTCTGGGCGGCTGGGAAAAGGAGCATACAAGCAAAAGCAGACGTCTAGTCGTCAATACAGTCAATTTAAAAATGTTCATCAATTATAAGCCATAATGATATTCTATGGTATGAAGTAGGGACAGCTGATTTTGTTTACAGGTTACAAATCGTCTGGATATTTAATAACCTAACTCCCTTTTACCCAATTACATGTTGTAGTTCTAGAAAAATAGAAAATCCGTGCATTAATAAATGGAAATTATATTTGTTTTCACATCTAGTAAATAGTCAGAAATAATTGTTTCCAAGAATTACTATGATTCAAGGGCCTTGAGTGGGTAAAATATGAGTGAAAGGGCACCTTTTTTCCTCCCTAATCTGCAGCTCAATCTACATACTACCACAATTTCGCAATGAGTTATACCACAAGGACGCACATAATGCAGCAGAGAACTAGAAAGCAAACAACTGTGAATTAAACAAGCTTTGAAATGTTTACCCACAGATTAAATCCGGATTTAAATGAATGTGGCTGATGATCTTATTTAATCAGACTTACAAAAGGTACGTGGCTACGTGCAGTTTTTAAACAATGATATAAATTTTGTTTCTTTCGCGTTTGATCTGGTTTAAAATTTGAATAAAATGGGGTTACTCAGTTACTTTATATTTACTATATGAACTCCAATATTGTTTGTAATTGAAAGTAATTTAATTCACAAACTATATAATTTGTAAAATGGCTTTTCCTTATAAAAAAGGGTCTTGACAAATTGAACAATATAAGGGTCAACGCTTTGCTGTACATAATGGATCAGATTACACTGACCTAACATGCATGTATACATAATTAGAGCAAATAAAAGCATTAAAAAAAAACTATTAAAGTGTGTGTATAATTGCTTTTGTTTCCTTTTCCCCTTTATATCTAGCCTTGACACACTGTTAGAACTCAAGTTGCTGGTTTTTGTCATCGTGAACAAACTACATGTACAAAGACACAAATTTGACCCATGTGTATACAGTACTGACCAGTAACAAAATATGTAAAATGGACAAATACAATGTATGTAAAGTAACTGTGTGGCTGTGTCCACAGTGTGTCCATACAGTTGAGAATTCCACAATTGATTATAATTTGTATACATGTACAACATCCTAAAATGATCATGTTTCCATTGAACCAATTAAATGATTTCTTTTATTTGGTACACATTTAATACAAGCTTTTATCTGTTAGACATGTCAGACAATGAAACCATTTCAGTTCAATTCAAAAGTAAACATAAATTGGTGTCAATGTATGATTTCTTAGAATTTCTCTCCTACCCTAAGTAAATTAGTACTCTGAAGCTGTTCAATGTGACTTGATTAGTTGAATATAATCTAATTATAATAGAAACTAAATCAACCAAAAAAGTAAAACAACATGTATACAAAATTAACCAATTCAAGGCTAAGTGATTTTGGATTGTAATAAATATGTACGTTCTCCATGGACCCAGCGCAAGTACAAATGATGTATTTTGTAACCAGTCCTGGGCCCCGTTGCAGAAAGAGATCTACAAACGATTGTAAGTTACGATTGATCGTAAGTCAGCAAATTTACGCGTTTCAACCAATCAGATTTGCGCGTCTAGAACACGTGATCTGACTTACGATTAATTGCAACTTACAATCGATTGTATCTCTTTCTGCAACGGGGCCCTGATCAGATTAAATGTACGAATGAAGAATGTATAGAGTTGCATTCCTTGGGGGTAGCCATGGAAACATGAGATATATTTGGGTGTCGCAGTTGTCCAGGAGGCTTGATATACTACGTACGGGATCAGATCGCAGACACAAGCACATTGTATTCAAAATTGTCACCCTGCCCTTTGATCCGCATGCATGCAGACTTATTTACTTGGGCTGAATGGTACAACATTTGTAAGTCTATCCAAACATACACGGTTGAAAAACATATTTATTTTGCTGGCTCACCAGCACAGTCATAATGCTGCCTTATTTACTCAAAAGGTTTGCCAGCCTTTTTCATTTTTTTATCGAAGTTACAAGTTCTGACCAGACTCCTTTTCTGGACATTAGTTTAATATATTCAGCCAGAGCTGACTTTAATCTTATTTATAAGGTCTATTAGCCTTTTGAATTTGATATTCTTTTCATTATTGTTGAAGACTGAACAGAAAAGAAAAATCCTTTCTCATTTTCCAGGACTACATTTCAAGCTTGCTGGCATTTGAAAACACTTACTTAAATATGCTGAAAACTATTTTACAGTTACTTCTATCTATTTAATTCTATCATTTATGTTGGCTCTTGGGCTAAATTGACATGAGCCCCATTTTGTTACTTGCATGGATTATATACTGAAGCTAGACTGCATGTTTTAAGAGCAATCAATAACCAAACAGCATTATGTGCTACAAAGAGCAAACAATGTGAAAAAGAAAATCATTCTGTCCTCAAAAACTTTTAAAAAGAAAACTAGTTTTGTAAAGGAAAGATCACTGCCGGGTGTGAAAATCAGTGATTTCCCATACCAGAGGATTAGACGGATATCTGTTCGGATTCTGTTGCAGAAAAAAGGGGGTAACTCTGAAGGTTGATACTTCCAAAACGTCCGTTGAGAAAGAGAAGGGCGCTAAGCCAATATTTGGAGTTCAGAGATAATCTTGCTTGAAGTTTGAAAGCCAGATAGAAACCAATGTACATCGTAATTGTGGAATGTTCCCCAAATTAGAACAAATTATTATTTGAAATGGTTACCATCATAGTAAAGAGCTCCAACCTACAAGATTGTATACAGTGATTAAACTCAATTTAACCAAAAATTGACTTAACGCCATTCTCATTCTGTCTAACTAGCCAACAAAATGTCTTCAGTCAGTGACGTGTACTTCCAGATTTAAAGCCCCATGTCTAACAGACTGTACCCTCTGCTAGTCTGCTTCATTCTATCTCCCTGCGAGCCAGATTATTCACACACACAAAATAGGAACTACATGTAGGATGATTTTAGTCTTTAAGATATAAACAGCATCCTTCTGATTTATATCCATACACACAGTAGTTAGTATCCAGCCAGGAAAAGATGATATCATATCCCCTAGTTGTGATGATAACACAAGCCATCACATCAACACTATGACAGACCCCGACCTCTTCAAATCTGCCACCCCCTCTAGTTTAAAAGGAGTAAAAGAATCGGAAGGTTCCGTAACTGGCCCCTCGGGAAGGTAATGCAGATATATTAGACCACAAGTGTCATTTTAACTAAGATGGGGCTTTGGCAGGAATAAAAGTAGTAAGTTAAGTTGTTGCTGTTTTTAATTTTCTTCGCAAAATCCAGCGCGTTAGTGACTCTTTTCGGCACATGCCAAAAATAGAACATTTGAATTAAAATAGATTTAACGGACTGATTTGTGCAACTTTTCATTTCTTTTACACTCAAATTGATACAAGTCATCTAGCTCTCCCAGTCATGAGAGGGAAAATGTAGAAAAGGGAAAGAAGAATGTTGCTCTCTCTTTAAACAAACAACTAAAAAACAGATCCAGATAAGGTGAACACACAGAAATCCTTGATGGCTCTGAAGTGCATACTGTACAAATAACTAATTTTTCTAACAGCCTAGAACATTATAAAGCAGAGTATAGATAAATTCAATAATTGTTTTATTTTTTTGTTAAGGCTTCAGCAACAAAGTGGTTCTTGTATAACACTAACAAGCCAGTCTGAGAAGTTTCGGCTCAGCATTACGTTCAAATTACAAAATTAATTACTGTCAGAACCTTCAGAGTTTGTGTGACATACTGTATCCGGAGTAGAAGGAAGGATCACGCATGATTTTGGAGCTCGGCTATTTTAGGAAACTAGGAAAGACAGAAGATTATTAGCAACACCTCAGACTTAGAGGCCCTGTCTATGAGGCACCCTCTAACAGGCAGGCAAGTAATCCAAAGTCTTGAACTATGCCACAGTTCTCGACAACTCTTGACATGAATACATTAATATGATCAAGAACTGCATTCCATGGTTGAAAATGATAAGCGTTAAAGCTAAGTCTTGTAAAGTTGTAAGGTATTTCAACAAAATATAATTAGACATTGAAAACTTCCTTGCCATAACAATTAAAATTATGATCAAAATGTAAGTTTTAAACACTGAATTATATTGGCTTATAATGTTATTCCTACATTGAAAAGTAAAAAATATGTTAGTTCAGGGCACAATTTTCAAACATTTTCAAAATGATATGGCAGCAATACATAATTTGAATGCAGAAATATTGTTTGACAGTTCACAAAGAAAATGACAGCTAGTTTAATACATCATTATGATCAATATCTGACATTCAGACTTGAGCATACCAGCAATATTAGACAAGATTTCCGGGAGCACTGACACATGTTCTGTAATGTGAACAGTTCTTGAAGATTGGGTGACGATCATTAAGACAATTTAACCTCCTTCTTGTTTGGGTGTATTTTTTGTTTTACTACTACAGTCACATCATATAAATGTGTTTTATAATTATGTTTTAACCCCTTCATTGCTTTCAGTGTTATTTTGGCACAGATGTCAATTATAACAATGGGTGATTTCAAGTATGGTGTTTGGGGTTGGTGTTAGTGCTTATTAAACACTAACACCGACCTTAGGTACCATATTTGAGCTGACTTCGTGTTGGGATGGTATACAGTGACATTGGGGGATTTCAAATATGGCACCTAAGGCCGGTGTTAGTGATTAAACACTAACACCAACCCCAAACACCATACTTGAAATCACCCAATGTCAGTTCTCATTTTCTCCATTCCTTTTATTACATTACACAGCTATGTACATGCGAGTAATTTGACATGTCTACAAATATATCAATGAGGTTACGTATGTGTTTTGTGCATTTAACAAAAAATATTGGTTCAAACTAAACTGTGATAACACAGTGTGGGACAAATAATTTACAAAGCCTAAAAGTGTTAACCTATATTGAATACCGTTTTATTTTCTAACACATATTCTCCAATATCCAGAAATAGACTCCAGCTAGAGCATTTTTAGGACCAGTCCTGAATGGGTTTACTTATAAATATCCATGGTAAGCTAACCATCCATCAAATATGGTTAAAGTGTTTTAAATAACCATCTAAAAGAATTAGAATACATGCACAAGTGTGTAAAATTTGCGAAGTAACTCAATTGTCTCATCAACATTGGGGCACAAAGTGGTCAGGAGAGGCACAACAGTGTTCACTGTCAATTTGAAAGAGATTACCATGCACTGAATAAGAATCCCTTGCACACACTGAAACAGGCTTGTCTGCCTAATCCCCAAATAGGGTCTTAACTTAGTCTGGGACTATGAGGCAATTAACATGTCTAGTCTGCCCATGAGACACAATATATCAAAGGATGCTTAGCTGAGCATGTGAATGGGTGATCTTGCTGTGTAGACCAGAGTCACTAGACCATAAGTTTAAGTGCCACTGTGGAAGAATAGCAGCCATAATCTTGTTCATGGCTCAATGCACTGTTTAACTTCATTCATCATGCAACTGATCCCATAACTTATCAACCTAGATTATAGATTTAGTATTGTAATTTGTAGTACTCATCACTCTTCATTGCATCATTTGAGATGTGTTGGTTCCCAATCAAACACTTACAGTACAAAAACATTACTCCCTGAATCCTTTCTGTCCAATCAAAGCAAATATAACTCTTGACAAAAATTTAACAATATACAGTTCGTATTTCATAAATTTGATACAAATTTTGCAGCTTGGAATTAATTTGTTTTTATTAAATTGATTTTGTTTCCATTTAATTTGAAAGGGTTTCAAACATCTTACACTGATTCTTTTCAGGTCAGAATGATAATAAGTTATTAATAACCATTATTAAAGAAAGAAACGTTGAATACCCATGACATTGACATGATTATAAATATAATAATAATATTTTTAAAATAAACATATAAATCTCTTTACTATCCAGACTTTTTAACCGTTTTAATTTTAGTATAATTTTATTAAAATGTGGACAATACACCAAATCAAGTTGAAAGAAATAAAGTTAATAAATTATGATAACAATATGGCAAACAAAAATAATTTAGCAATTTGTTGAGTAATTAGTGTTATCTGACCCTATGATAAATGACAGATAAATGCAACGCATAGCCACAAGGAGTGTGAAATAAACGTGAATTAGAAATTAAATTCTCAGCAGATATGAAACCTGAGTTTTCATACCTGTTTCCTCTTGTACTTGCAGGTCGGGTCAAATTTCGACTTGATGGCATCTAAAACCTCTGTGTATTTTTCCTCTGCAGTCTGGTCACTCGAAAGCAGAAGATAATTCCTCCAGTTGTCGGAGTCAAAACCCCAGTGGCAAGTGCGGGTCTCCCTCCGTTTGTGTCCGTGGACAATGAATTTCTGGGGCGTAAGCAGAATGCCGCACTCCAAGCACTCAACACAGGGGCTGTTGATAGTTTCGTACAGTTCTGGGGTGAGCAGACCCTTGCATTTCCCGAAGCATTCATGGTAAACCTTCATGGTGTTTTCTGTAGGGTGCTTGGGCTTCTCATCTGGGGTCGGCGCCCCGAGAGACTTCGGCGAACGCATCATGTCCATGATCCCGTGCAGGAGCGCGTTGCACAGCCGTTCTGCATCGGTCTTGGTGATAAGTCCGCATGAAGGTGCGCTGAATGGTAATATTCCCGTAACTTTCAGGATGTCCAACTGCTCCGGGTTGCATCTCGAGCAGTAGATGTGCAATTCGTCGCAAACAGCGTTGATCTGCTGAAGACTAAAATCACGCAAAACGCTGTTCAAAATCTGGGGCAGACAGAGGCGTTTTTCGCCGCCGACGGTAAAACAAGAGATCGCCTCGCACTCCAAAACGGTGATGCCTTTCTCGCTTTTGGTCTGGTCGATCGGGGTAAAAACTGGCATCTGTTGGATTGGAAACGGCGGTGGGTGAAGTAAGGTGTCGTATTCCATCTTCACTCCACTCGAGGTCGAACTAGCACGATGGTGAGCTTCTTCAAGAACGGCAGAAGCCACCGACTTGGGCATGTTGCTGGGGTTGACTCCTACGACAGGATCGACCATTTGTTTACCACTCAACTCCGGCCAACTTGGCCTGTATGCGCTGCTCGGTCCGCCCAAACTAGACATCGCGACTATCTGATAGTTCTTCAAAACCTTCTCAAGACTTGGATCGTAAGCTTGGACTTGAGGATCCTCCATCCTCCGGTGCACAAAAGACAAAAGATTTGCCCGTTTCTTTTAGAGTTTTTGTCTGGTCTCTCCTCGCGATCGGAAGAGTAAATTCAATGCGTACGGTTAGCGCTTTGAGGTTCAATGAAATGTGTGTGTAGGATTGTTGTGCGCTGATATTCGTTCGTCACATGTGTGCACTGCAAATATGTATGGGGCGGGCTGGGGCGTCTCGCTGCTCGCTCGCTCGCACTATTCTCTCTGCGCGCGAGGATTCCTCGTCGATCGTGCACACGTTTTTCTATGTTTTGCATGTGGGCGAAGGCTATACACATTTCCTACGCATCCTCAATGCCATATTATTATTGTTAGCCGGGGTGTGTGTGTGTGGATTCTCTATGTGGTTTACTCTTACCTACTTTGCAGTGCAGTGTTATTGCTCACACACACAGACCCCAGACGTAGACGAATGTATACAAATCGTACACACAGACGTCTCGCCAGCTCAGGCGCTTATCAACTTTGCTCTTACATTCACTGACACACACCCCTCTTGAGGCATTTACAAATCCTAACGTTGTAACTCAATTTTTCATACTACATCGCAGCAAATTTCCAAAGACATCATTTCAGACATAACCAACATGATACTTTGGGCCAGATCGTGATGATAGAAATGTTACAAAATGGAGTATGTTTATGGTAGTTGGTGTTTTGTTCGTTAAATGGCCTCCATTTTCCGTCATACGTCACACCCGCATAATACGGTGGCATGCACGTCGCTGTCTAGCCGGGCAGACAAGACAACGTCATAACATTTTTTTCTCTCACTGCTTCGCTTCAACAACACTCCACAGTCCAATGGCGTCCCGGGTCATGTTCAAGCTCTTTATTATAATTTTTTTTCGAACAATCGAGTCCTACGTGTTTTCATTAACCACTGTGTTCATACGTTATTATTTTCTGAATATGTGGATCATACAAACGGAAACCCCATTTTGTTTACCTTTTCGAATGCATGCGGGCATAGCGCTAATGAGGGAGGGAGGGTATAGAACGAATGAAGTAACAACACTACGCAGGGGGCATTTTCGCTTCCAAGAAGAGCAGACTAAGAGCAGACTAAGAGCAGACTAATTACGTAATATATAATCTCATTGTTGATTGAACGTTAACCAAGGTCCAGTGATAAAAGGGGTGCGATTGAATCCTCGGTATTTCTCCCTAGCATTACATAACACTTCGAGGTCGTGCCAATTTTTTTGGAAAGTATTTTATGTATCGGATATGCTGTAGTAAAACTATTTACATTTCTGCGGTTTGATTTCCTATATTTTCGTAGTCTTGTTACTAGACACATTTACCTAATTTGCGTATAATAACACAAATGTATCATTTATATAAATTTTATGAAGCGCAATATTACACAATTACGTCGCAATGCACATCTTTATTAGAAAGGACAAAAAGATAGAATAATTGAATGGAATTTGGAAATACTAGTATTTGAATAAGTGAAAATTAGCAAAGATAAATAGGCTTCGCCGTGGATCGAACCCGAGACCGGCTAGGCAGGTGCTCAGCCATCGAGCCACAAAGACCTTTGTATGTAGGTACTTCCCGGCATGAAACCCTTTTCTATGCTCGCGGAAATCAGAAGCTATATAAATCTGACACGAACCCAATGATAATGAAATAATATTAGAGCACAAATTTGGATTTCTCAGTATAATTAGCAGAAGACCTACAAACTCCCTCATATCATATTATGTATCAAAGGGTTATTTAATCCTGTGTTATGTATTCGCATTTGTGGCGATTATACAAGGCAGAAAGGATTGTGTTTGTTTAACGGTTAGTTGGTTACACTGGTTAGACGTAAATAGGCATACAGTGCATTGATCTGTCATGCCTGAAAATAGGCGTATACCGAGGGGGGGGGGGGGGGGGAGGGGAGGAAGGGGAGGGGGGTTCAAACACCGTGGCCCCTTTTATGGACAACAAATGCTGTTTTTAGGTATTCAAACACACCCCAATTAGTTACGCCACTGAATGAAGCTAAAACACCCCTCTTGAAACAAATCCTGGGTACGACTATATGCCTGAATATAATTATAACCCATAATTACACCGAACCATGTGGTTGTTAAATAAAAAGGGGAATTATTATTATTATTATTATTTATTCGGCCAAAATTCAAACAGATACAGAGTATACAAAATGCAAAATACAAAATACAAACAGTCAATAAAGAAAGTGAAGGAAAGGGAGAAAAGGGACAGTTACAAGTGGGCCAGGGCTCTCAAAAGTAAAATTCTTTACTATTGCCCGGAGACATGCGAGCCCTCACAAGTAACTGTCAAGAAAACATTTAGGAAACATCTATATGGCACAATGTACATGTAGAACAAATTACATATTTAAAATAACAGTATTGCAAAAATCAATGTATACTAGCCTAAGCCACCTCCTCCGGTAATAAATAACATTAAGACTACAATTTTAACTATAATACAGACAAAATGTATTCCAAATAATTGAACTAAAATAAAATATTACTAATAAGCATAACAAATTAAACAAATCAAATTAATATGATATAACATTATAGTACATTAGAATATAAATAGCATAAAGAATATTGTCTCACGACTACCCCCCTATCCCCCCTCCCAACCTCGTCCTCTTTAGAAACTTTATCTGCCAGTAAATCAACCAAATTCACTTGCGTCTGTATAAGCATAGACTTACAACTAAGTTTATGGTATAAGTTATAACTATTCTCATAGCCTATGCCTTGTTGTCGTCTTATACTAAAAGAAGTATGTGTACAAAATGTTGTAAAAATGGACTTTGTTCTTCTTTCCTTTTTTCTTTCTTTTTTACAGACGCGTTCAATTTAAATTTCAAACACTTGCGTCTGAAACCACCCTTTATGGTCACCGTCCGAGAGACGCTGCACATGAATATCCTATGTTTCAAATCCAGGTCGCTTTGTGCGAAGAACAGAGATCTGACCAATATAACCCCCCCCCCCCCCCCCCCCTCCCCCCCCCCCCCCTTCTCACTTCGATGGCCCACGTTATGTCTATCGATAACTCTTTTCTTTTTTTTCTTTTTTTCTTTTTTTTTTCTTTTTTTTTTCTTTTTTTTTTTTTACTAAATTGTGAGTACGTTATAGAAGACTGCGACAGCCAATCACCCACCGATCTATATCCATCGATATACCAATGACGATATCGATGCAGCCAATGCGTTTCGGTCTTTTAACGACAGAGGGCGTTCGAATAATGTCAGAGATGAGACGAAACCATATAGAGTTACAGTATATACTATAACTCTATGGACAAAACCATAGTCATAGAGCTGTATTGTTTTCCTATATGTGACCGCCCACCGTCAAACCCCCAAAAACTTGACCAGAATGAGTTTATACTTTTGTACATAGTTAGAAAGAGTAGACTCTAAGCTTTAATATGATATATAACTTATCAAATTTAGGTTAGTATAACCTATTCAAAAAGGCGATTAAATGAAGGAGAGTGAGCAAGTCTAGTTTTACCGAATGAGGAGAAAACGGGCTCTAAAGATTAGGTTCACTCAGGTGCGCGGTGCGGAGGAGCTTTTATAACTGCTTATGCCTTATAACTCAACTTTTACTTTTTTTTAAGACTCCAAATTTAACAGTCGATAGATGAAAGATTATACTTTCAGGTAAAGTAAAATTAACATTTTTGATATGTTTGCATAATTTATACATTTTGGCTCGTAACACACAAACGTATCTGGCGACTCTATGTGGGTTTGAGGAAAGGGAGTCACATAATTATATCATACAGCTCTATGGACGAAACCAAGGATAACGATGACTGTATTACTATCCATGGTTATTTTAATCAAATCTGGTTTAATGTAATGTTCAAGCAATACACGTACTAATATAATTATAATTTCCAATGGCATCACCGACACCAAAAATACATTGAAATAATGCTTTTTGTTTACCCGGAAATAACGGGGTAATTGTTCATGGTACCATGCAAGGTTCTCATTATAACGAGGTTCTTTGGAATTTAAATCATAAACCCAAACTATAACTGACTTATCCCTTTAAATTAAACCCAAACTGTTGAGCGGAGCGCACCCGCCTTAAATGGAATGTCCGCGCCAGACGGTTTGTCAGGTGACACAGACTGACCCGTGGCCTTGCCTTTGACCCTCCCAGCCATTGGTGGTGTCGAGGAGATTGACGTAGTGGTAGTTCCACAGCGGGGGGAATAGCGGGGAAATCAAATCAGTGCAGGTCAAACTCACGCCGTGTACGTGTAGTCCCACCAAAATAATGTTTTTATTGTTTTCTATACTTTTTTTCAGGGAAGTATCATTATTTTACTCAGTAGATAAGAGGGATACCAAGACTTACGCGTATGTAGGCCTACACCAAATTAGTGTACACACTTTTTTTTGTCATGTTTTATATTCCTCCAAATGAAATTACAATTCGAAATTAAATACGGATGCCGAGCAAAATAACATTTACATTTACACATTTCAAATAAATCTAACATGTTCAACAAACGTACCCAAACTCACATACAAACGGACATACAGTCATACACACACGCACACAAACTCACATACAAACTCATATACCAAAGCGACGTTCACACAAACAGACACACAAATGCACATACCCCCGTACACACTTGTATACACATAACCGATGTATACACACACAAACTGAGGAACCGACGCACAAACAAACGAACCCACTCTTACACGGAACCAACGCACACACAAACAGACAAACATGAACCAGTAACAGGAACACTCCTTTCACTGTTCAAGTTCACACGCACACGGACTGTGAATACATAATGTTCCCACGATGATATTATCATATACAACTAATGTACGGTCCCACGTATATTACCATGGTAACAGCATGACACTTTTAAAATGATATATAAAATTAACATGTATTATGGGCAGTGGCGTAGCTACCGTTGGGGCACGGGGGGGGGGGGGGGGGGGGCTGCCAACAGCGTTGGTACATAGGAGTAGCTGCAGAACTCCAAACAAGATAGTGTTTATTTTTCAGGGGAGGGGGTTAGGTCCATGCGTCCGCCAGCTATTATGCAATACCATGTTTGAATATAAATCAAGACATGCAACTCACCATTTTTAAAATGATTTGTTAAATATACATGTATATACATGTATATATATTTGTAATTGTTTTTTTGTATGTATGTATGTATTTTGTTATATTTTATTTATTTTGTTATCTGTATTTATTTATTGTTATTATTATGATTATGATTATTACTAGTAGTAGTATTATTATTATTACTATTATTATTATGATTATGATTATGATTATGATTATGATTATGATTATGATTATGATTATGATTATTATTATTATTATTATCATCATTGTTTGTTTGTTTGGGGGGGGGGGGGAGGAACTTTGCCCCGTCTTTGCTCCCCCTCCCCACAATTATTGCTTGCTACTGGCTCCGCCCCTTCATTGCTGTCATTCTAGTATTAAAGTAGGTCATGTTATTTCCATTTTCAGACTACAATGTAACAGGCACTACCCGTATCAGTAATGCAGGCTAAACATATTTAATGTATACATTAACAACTAGTCAATGTGAACTTATGAAGGCACCAGCACACTAGAAGCAGGATTATTTTCCATACATTATTATAACAGGTCACAATCGTCAAATGGCACAGTGTTATTATCTGGTATGAAATGTCCACTCCATGTATTTTTGTACTATATTGTTAGTATTTGACTAAAAGACTAAAATCACGCAAAACGCTGTTCAAAATCTGGGGCAGACAGAGGCGTTTTTCGCCGCCGACGGTAAAACAAGAGATCGCCTCGCACTCCAAAACGGTGATGCCTTTCTCGCTTTTGGTCTGGTCGATCGGGGTAAAAACTGGCATCTGTTGGATTGGAAACGGCGGTGGGTGAAGTAAGGTGTCGTATTCCATCTTCACTCCACTCGAGGTCGAACTAGCACGATGGTGAGCTTCTTCAAGAACGGCAGAAGCCACCGACTTGGGCATGTTGCTGGGGTTGACTCCTACGACAGGATCGACCATTTGTTTACCACTCAACTCCGGCCAACTTGGCCTGTATGCGCTGCTCGGTCCGCCCAAACTAGACATCGCGACTATCTGATAGTTCTTCAAAACCTTCTCAAGACTTGGATCGTAAGCTTGGACTTGAGGATCCTATCCTCCGGTGCACAAAAGACAAAAGATTTGCCCGTTTCTTTTAGAGTTTTTGTCTGGTCTCTCCTCGCGATCGGAAGAGTAAATTCAATGCGTACGGTTAGCGCTTTGAGGTTCAATGAAATGTGTGTGTAGGATTGTTGTGCGCTGATATTCGTTCGTCACATGTGTGCACTGCAAATATGTATGGGGCGGGCTGGGGCGTCTCGCTGCTCGCTCGCTCGCACTATTCTCTCTGCGCGCGAGGATTCCTCGTCGATCGTGCACACGTTTTTCTATGTTTTGCATGTGGGCGAAGGCTATACACATTTCCTACGCATCCTCAATGCCATATTATTATTGTTAGCCGGGGTGTGTGTGTGTGGATTCTCTATGTGGTTTACTCTTACCTACTTTGCAGTGCAGTGTTATTGCTCACACACACAGACCCCAGACGTAGACGAATGTATACAAATCGTACACACAGACGTCTCGCCAGCTCAGGCGCTTATCAACTTTGCTCTTACATTCACTGACACACACCCCTCTTGAGGCATTTACAAATCCTAACGTTGTAACTCAATTTTTCATACTACATCGCAGCAAATTTCCAAAGACATCATTTCAGACATAACCAACATGATACTTTGGGCCAGATCGTGATGATAGAAATGTTACAAAATGGAGTATGTTTATGGTAGTTGGTGTTTTGTTCGTTAAATGGCCTCCATTTTCCGTCATACGTCACACCCGCATAATACGGTGGCATGCACGTCGCTGTCTAGCCGGGCAGACAAGACAACGTCATAACATTTTTTTCTCTCACTGCTTCGCTTCAACAACACTCCACAGTCCAATGGCGTCCCGGGTCATGTTCAAGCTCTTTATTATAATTTTTTTTCGAACAATCGAGTCCTACGTGTTTTCATTAACCACTGTGTTCATACGTTATTATTTTCTGAATATGTGGATCATACAAACGGAAACCCCATTTTGTTTACCTTTTCGAATGCATGCGGGCATAGCGCTAATGAGGGAGGGAGGGTATAGAACGAATGAAGTAACAACACTACGCAGGGGGCATTTTCGCTTCCAAGAAGAGCAGACTAAGAGCAGACTAAGAGCAGACTAATTACGTAATATATAATCTCATTGTTGATTGAACGTTAACCAAGGTCCAGTGATAAAAGGGGTGCGATTGAATCCTCGGTATTTCTCCCTAGCATTACATAACACTTCGAGGTCGTGCCAATTTTTTTGGAAAGTATTTTATGTATCGGATATGCTGTAGTAAAACTATTTACATTTCTGCGGTTTGATTTCCTATATTTTCGTAGTCTTGTTACTAGACACATTTACCTAATTTGCGTATAATAACACAAATGTATCATTTATATAAATTTTATGAAGCGCAATATTACACAATTACGTCGCAATGCACATCTTTATTAGAAAGGACAAAAAGATAGAATAATTGAATGGAATTTGGAAATACTAGTATTTGAATAAGTGAAAATTAGCAAAGATAAATAGGCTTCGCCGTGGATCGAACCCGAGACCGGCTAGGCAGGTGCTCAGCCATCGAGCCACAAAGACCTTTGTATGTAGGTACTTCCCGGCATGAAACCCTTTTCTATGCTCGCGGAAATCAGAAGCTATATAAATCTGACACGAACCCAATGATAATGAAATAATATTAGAGCACAAATTTGGATTTCTCAGTATAATTAGCAGAAGACCTACAAACTCCCTCATATCATATTATGTATCAAAGGGTTATTTAATCCTGTGTTATGTATTCGCATTTGTGGCGATTATACAAGGCAGAAAGGATTGTGTTTGTTTAACGGTTAGTTGGTTACACTGGTTAGACGTAAATAGGCATACAGTGCATTGATCTGTCATGCCTGAAAATAGGCGTATACCGAGGGGGGGGGGGGGGGGGAGGGGAGGAAGGGGAGGGGGGTTCAAACACCGTGGCCCCTTTTATGGACAACAAATGCTGTTTTTAGGTATTCAAACACACCCCAATTAGTTACGCCACTGAATGAAGCTAAAACACCCCTCTTGAAACAAATCCTGGGTACGACTATATGCCTGAATATAATTATAACCCATAATTACACCGAACCATGTGGTTGTTAAATAAAAAGGGGAATTATTATTATTATTATTATTTATTCGGCCAAAATTCAAACAGATACAGAGTATACAAAATGCAAAATACAAAATACAAACAGTCAATAAAGAAAGTGAAGGAAAGGGAGAAAAGGGACAGTTACAAGTGGGCCAGGGCTCTCAAAAGTAAAATTCTTTACTATTGCCCGGAGACATGCGAGCCCTCACAAGTAACTGTCAAGAAAACATTTAGGAAACATCTATATGGCACAATGTACATGTAGAACAAATTACATATTTAAAATAACAGTATTGCAAAAATCAATGTATACTAGCCTAAGCCACCTCCTCCGGTAATAAATAACATTAAGACTACAATTTTAACTATAATACAGACAAAATGTATTCCAAATAATTGAACTAAAATAAAATATTACTAATAAGCATAACAAATTAAACAAATCAAATTAATATGATATAACATTATAGTACATTAGAATATAAATAGCATAAAGAATATTGTCTCACGACTACCCCCCTATCCCCCCTCCCAACCTCGTCCTCTTTAGAAACTTTATCTGCCAGTAAATCAACCAAATTCACTTGCGTCTGTATAAGCATAGACTTACAACTAAGTTTATGGTATAAGTTATAACTATTCTCATAGCCTATGCCTTGTTGTCGTCTTATACTAAAAGAAGTATGTGTACAAAATGTTGTAAAAATGGACTTTGTTCTTCTTTCCTTTTTTCTTTCTTTTTTACAGACGCGTTCAATTTAAATTTCAAACACTTGCGTCTGAAACCACCCTTTATGGTCACCGTCCGAGAGACGCTGCACATGAATATCCTATGTTTCAAATCCAGGTCGCTTTGTGCGAAGAACAGAGATCTGACCAATATAACCCCCCCCCCCCCCCCCCCCTCCCCCCCCCCCCCCTTCTCACTTCGATGGCCCACGTTATGTCTATCGATAACTCTTTTCTTTTTTTTCTTTTTTTCTTTTTTTTTTCTTTTTTTTTTCTTTTTTTTTTTTTACTAAATTGTGAGTACGTTATAGAAGACTGCGACAGCCAATCACCCACCGATCTATATCCATCGATATACCAATGACGATATCGATGCAGCCAATGCGTTTCGGTCTTTTAACGACAGAGGGCGTTCGAATAATGTCAGAGATGAGACGAAACCATATAGAGTTACAGTATATACTATAACTCTATGGACAAAACCATAGTCATAGAGCTGTATTGTTTTCCTATATGTGACCGCCCACCGTCAAACCCCCAAAAACTTGACCAGAATGAGTTTATACTTTTGTACATAGTTAGAAAGAGTAGACTCTAAGCTTTAATATGATATATAACTTATCAAATTTAGGTTAGTATAACCTATTCAAAAAGGCGATTAAATGAAGGAGAGTGAGCAAGTCTAGTTTTACCGAATGAGGAGAAAACGGGCTCTAAAGATTAGGTTCACTCAGGTGCGCGGTGCGGAGGAGCTTTTATAACTGCTTATGCCTTATAACTCAACTTTTACTTTTTTTTAAGACTCCAAATTTAACAGTCGATAGATGAAAGATTATACTTTCAGGTAAAGTAAAATTAACATTTTTGATATGTTTGCATAATTTATACATTTTGGCTCGTAACACACAAACGTATCTGGCGACTCTATGTGGGTTTGAGGAAAGGGAGTCACATAATTATATCATACAGCTCTATGGACGAAACCAAGGATAACGATGACTGTATTACTATCCATGGTTATTTTAATCAAATCTGGTTTAATGTAATGTTCAAGCAATACACGTACTAATATAATTATAATTTCCAATGGCATCACCGACACCAAAAATACATTGAAATAATGCTTTTTGTTTACCCGGAAATAACGGGGTAATTGTTCATGGTACCATGCAAGGTTCTCATTATAACGAGGTTCTTTGGAATTTAAATCATAAACCCAAACTATAACTGACTTATCCCTTTAAATTAAACCCAAACTGTTGAGCGGAGCGCACCCGCCTTAAATGGAATGTCCGCGCCAGACGGTTTGTCAGGTGACACAGACTGACCCGTGGCCTTGCCTTTGACCCTCCCAGCCATTGGTGGTGTCGAGGAGATTGACGTAGTGGTAGTTCCACAGCGGGGGGAATAGCGGGGAAATCAAATCAGTGCAGGTCAAACTCACGCCGTGTACGTGTAGTCCCACCAAAATAATGTTTTTATTGTTTTCTATACTTTTTTTCAGGGAAGTATCATTATTTTACTCAGTAGATAAGAGGGATACCAAGACTTACGCGTATGTAGGCCTACACCAAATTAGTGTACACACTTTTTTTTGTCATGTTTTATATTCCTCCAAATGAAATTACAATTCGAAATTAAATACGGATGCCGAGCAAAATAACATTTACATTTACACATTTCAAATAAATCTAACATGTTCAACAAACGTACCCAAACTCACATACAAACGGACATACAGTCATACACACACGCACACAAACTCACATACAAACTCATATACCAAAGCGACGTTCACACAAACAGACACACAAATGCACATACCCCCGTACACACTTGTATACACATAACCGATGTATACACACACAAACTGAGGAACCGACGCACAAACAAACGAACCCACTCTTACACGGAACCAACGCACACACAAACAGACAAACATGAACCAGTAACAGGAACACTCCTTTCACTGTTCAAGTTCACACGCACACGGACTGTGAATACATAATGTTCCCACGATGATATTATCATATACAACTAATGTACGGTCCCACGTATATTACCATGGTAACAGCATGACACTTTTAAAATGATATATAAAATTAACATGTATTATGGGCAGTGGCGTAGCTACCGTTGGGGCACGGGGGGGGGGGGGGGGGGGGGCTGCCAACAGCGTTGGTACATAGGAGTAGCTGCAGAACTCCAAACAAGATAGTGTTTATTTTTCAGGGGAGGGGGTTAGGTCCATGCGTCCGCCAGCTATTATGCAATACCATGTTTGAATATAAATCAAGACATGCAACTCACCATTTTTAAAATGATTTGTTAAATATACATGTATATACATGTATATATATTTGTAATTGTTTTTTTGTATGTATGTATGTATTTTGTTATATTTTATTTATTTTGTTATCTGTATTTATTTATTGTTATTATTATGATTATGATTATTACTAGTAGTAGTATTATTATTATTACTATTATTATTATGATTATGATTATGATTATGATTATGATTATGATTATTATTATTATTATTATTATTATCATCATTGTTTGTTTGTTTGGGGGGGGGGGGAGGAACTTTGCCCCGTCTTTGCTCCCCCTCCCCACAATTATTGCTTGCTACTGGCTCCGCCCCTTCATTGCTGTCATTCTAGTATTAAAGTAGGTCATGTTATTTCCATTTTCAGACTACAATGTAACAGGCACTACCCGTATCAGTAATGCAGGCTAAACATATTTAATGTATACATTAACAACTAGTCAATGTGAACTTATGAAGGCACCAGCACACTAGAAGCAGGATTATTTTCCATACATTATTATAACAGGTCACAATCGTCAAATGGCACAGTGTTATTATCTGGTATGAAATGTCCACTCCATGTATTTTTGTACTATATTGTTAGTATTTGTTTTATTTTATTTATTTCTAAAGAGTTAATTCAACCATCATTATTATCACGGTGACCCCATATTGATACATAATAAACACATTTAAAAAGCCACCAGCCTGGCTTCACTACAATGTAGTGAACAACCAGACCAGTAAAATGATTCACCAATCTTTGTCTCGATTTAGGTCGCAAAATGCGACATTATAGGCCTAAATACGAATCATTTCCTTTAAAACAAATTCCAAGATATCGCAGACACAATTTAATATTTGTTTTGTTTCTATAATTATGTTACTCGCAAACCAGCAATGACCCTGTTACTAAAACCACAATACCGCGCGTGTGCAATGAGTTTTAATTTGATTTGCTATTCTGTTCTTAATTAGGATAATCTTGAACCGAATAACTAACCACCAATCAGAATATGAGCACGAACACATTGTTCTCAAGCGAATAAAGTTTCTGTTTTTAATCATTGTTTAATTGGGATATCTCGTACAAAATAACTAACCACTAATCTGAATACAGACAGTTGTGAACTCAGGTAAAAATTTAAAAAAAATAAGTTTTGTTTTTGTATCACGTGCCTTGGTCAATTACTCATTTTCCCTAATTATGTCGAATCTATAAATCCGAAGACTTCCACGACATTGTGAACCTTATGATATTTTCCCCTTCTAAATATCAATCGGTATATTTCGAATTCATTCCAAGACACTCTTAGAACATTTCAAATCATAATTCATATACAGGCGCTCAAAACCACAACCCACTCATTGGCATGATTGTGAAGCGAATTATGATAATAATTATTATTACGATAATGTTTTTGTTTTATAATTATATGTATATGATGTTTGACAAAAGAACTAACCAAATTATAATCATAACGCAAACTCGAAGTCAATGTCATTAAACAGTTATTCTTTAGTTACGTCATATGTTCTTATAATGCACAACTCTTTATAATTGTCCTTGTAAGATTGTCCAAATCCAATTGGAATTCTAGCGGTTCATTCATATAACTTGTTGTATTCGTATTAACAATAAGAGCATGGGACAGGTTTTGTTTTTTCAAATTTCCCTTTCGTTAAAAAGATATTTACGATTGAAGTGTTCAGATGTTAAATTAACCACTGGACCGCGAAAACCGTGTACAAAGTGAGTGCAATGACTATAGTGAATATCGCTTTGCATTGTTGATATATGCTCGGCCATATAACGTCCATTTGACTTGACAATTTGCACACAATACCATGTGGATATATCAGATATAGCAACAATATACATTGTATCAACCACTCATCGCTTTTTGCACATGTTAACAAAGTTACTATAGATCCCTTTAATGCCTGTATAACCTTTATTATATACGGTATATATATATATATCATATATATACAGAAAACAACGAAATTCAATAAGATACTCCGTGGAAAGATTTTTTAAGGTGATATTTCGGCCATAGGCCTTTGTCAAACTGACAAATTTTAATTCATAATTGCATCAACAAAATCAAAAAGCGTATCCAAGGACGCCAAAATATCACCTTAAAAAATATCACCTTAAAAAATATCACCTTAAAAAATATCACCTTAAAAATATCACCTTAAAAATCTTTCCACGGAGTATCTTATTGAATTTCGTTGTTTTCTATACATTTCGACTCCGAGCAGAACTTTTACTGATATAATATATAAATACACAGTATATATATATATATATAGGCTACAAGATTTCCCCTGACAAATATTGAAGGGGGTGAACGTTTGAACTGGCAGTTACAAACAGATTGAAGATGACACACGATAACCACAGTAAATACCGCATAATTATTATGCGAAACTCATTGTTCACTATTCCGTATACGTTATCAGTAGGATATTTTGACAAGATGTTGTTGAACCGCCAACCATATTGAAAACATCAATATGTTGTTAAAGTGATCCGTGTAAAGTGTTAGATATTGCACAAAATGACATTTGAGACTTCAATCCTATATCAATATCATTGTAAAATACAATTAGAAGATTTGTGAAAGTTTGAAAGAAAACGTCAACTTTTTACCTAGTGAAAAAACGAATATTGAGTTCATATTTTATCACCGAATACTGATGGCCTGCCGTAGATTTGTTGCAGTAATAATCGTCCGTTTGACGAATTCTGCACACGTGTATACAGACGGTACAGAATTTGCGCGCGCTCAGCCCAACGACCCGTCGTGCTCGATGGTATAGTGCTGCCGAAGGTTTCGGCTATTCCGCAGGCCAGAGTTCGTTATCGCGTGGCGCGCTGCCGGCCGCGGCCGGGCGTGTTCAACTACGACAATTGTACGTTTCTCCAAAAGCGTTGGCTAACGCTTTTGAAATAATGATTTTCAATGATAATTATCTTCATACTGAAGGGACATTTGACAAAATCTAACCCTATTTTATTCTTCTCTTATACCATAAGCTAAACAACACGGCAGAAGAGAACTGAGGAAGCTCCAAGTAATTTTCGTGGAGTTAGACACTTTACATGGATGTCTTTAAAAACCAATTGCTCATTTGATTGTTTCTTCTCATATCATCAGATTTGGTCGATCTCCGAATTTCTGTGGAATCTGGGGGTGTGTCACTAACTCAGATTTAAATCATGGTATGCCATTCATAGCCTTGTAATCTGGTAATAAAACATATATTCAAAATTAAATATGCACATAATTATACCAGGAACGTCCAATCTCCTTGATAATAACACATCTATTTATGGCTTGTAACCAAGTTTAATGCTGTATTTCAAAACTAATGTATTAATTTTACATAGCAAATATTGGCTGTCCATAATTTTAAATCTACGTTTGTTAATAGTTCAATCTAAATCTTTAGTTAAACACCCCTAATGCCCACGATTTTCCATACCAATAATGTTGAACCTCTATTCACCAACCAAAATTGACACAATGACCGCGGTATATACTATATGCGTGAGAAACACACAATCGTTGTTTTAGGATATTATATAGACATAATAATCATGACAAGGTATGCCATATTTCCACAATTTACTTCAACTTCAGACATGAACTTATTGTTCTGAAACAATACATGTTATGGTTTATAGTCTATTAAGTTTTTATGTCTTCTACCGAAACAATACAATGTTATTTTTGTTTTATATTTTGTTTTATATACCAGGAGACATTTTAATTACCCTAGCATAATATGCATGTGGAAATATGCACACAACTGATTCAATTGTAGACAAAGTTAATAAGAGCAATAATACGCACGTATCGTGTCATGTGCCTCAGATGAGTTTAAAGGGATCTAGTAACATTGTCCAAATCCTCAAAACTAAATTGGAACTTTGGCGCTTCTCTCATACCTTATTGCATTCGTATTTATAATTTATAAGCATGGGAAAGGTTTCGTTTTTTCGAATTTCCATTTCCATGTTCGGTTTTTAAACTATACACTGGATAGTCATAACCCTGAACACAGTTAGTGCAATGAGTTAGTGAATAATTATTACTTTGCATTTTAATTCGCTCATTACTCTGTCACAAAACATCAATTTCTATCTATCTATCTATATATCTATCTATCTCTATCTATCAATATATATATCTATCTAACTACAGTATCAAATATATATCTATCTATGTAAAAGTTCTGCTCGGAGTAGAAATGTAAGAAAACAACGAAAGTTAATAACATTTTCACGGAGTATTTCTTTCGTTGTTTTTTATTTTAAGATTCTATCTAAATTATATCATTCTATAACTTGTTCAATGTATCTTAACTAATTTTTCCTCTACTTGGTTTAAATGATCTAGTAACTTTGTTGTCATGTGCAAAATGTGATCAATGGTTGATACAATGTATATTGTTGTTATATGATTTTAAAAATATTATGTCCACTGGGTATTGTGTGAACATTTCAAGTTAAATGGACGTAATATAGCCGAATAATGAGCAAAAATGCACAATTATATTTACTAACTCATTGCACTGACTTTGCACAGGGTTACGAATATCCACTTTGTACACGACTTTCGTTGTCCAGTGGATAATTTAACATCTGAACACTTCAATCGAAAGGGGGAAAAAACGAAACCTGTCCCACATGCAAGGTATGAGGGAACCGTTGGAATTCCAATTGGATTTGTAGGATTTGGACAATGTTACTAGATCCCTTTAACTAAAGTAAAACATATCAGAAGTTAAGTATCCCTTTTAGCTTGATCAGGCGCCAATGGCTGAGAACGATAGAGAGATGAGATGTGAGTTAGGGGAGGGGTTGTTGGATTCCAAACTACTCCTCGAACAGTGCAACATGACTACTGTAGTCTCCCTCGCAAGCTTTTGTTTGAATAAGCGGTGGGGCGACGATGGACGCGTGGATTTGCAGTCGCCCCCGCGAGAGACACCCTCCACGTCGCTGAGTGACGCAGAGGTTCGGGTCACAGCATCGCGCCATATCCGCTTACCACCAACCTTTTGCGACCCTCCCCTCGACCTTCCCCCCTCCCCTAGCCTTTAGTCAAGACTCTATATGGCTTGGAGATTCTCTATGCGATCGCGAGCTAGCTAGCTGTGAGAGAGCTACACGGCACGGGGTCAGCGAGCGGGACAAAAATTACTGGCTCGCGCTTCGCGCTCGGGCTCGGGCTCCGCCCTCGCCGATTGTCCGTCTACATAACGCGATTAGTACTTGCCAGAAAGCCCGACGCCTATCGGATAGGCTACCCCTCCCCTCGCCCTCCTCCACACTTAAAGGGATCTAGTACCCTTGTCCAATTCCACCAATTCCAGCTTATAAAACTCTAGTGGTTCTCTCATACCTCGTTGTAATCGTATTACCAATGGAACCATGAAATAGTTTTTGTTTTTTCGAATTTCCATTTTTGTAAAAATAAAAAAAAGAAGAAGATATTTACAATTGAAGTGTTCGGATTTGTAATTGTCCACTGGAAAATTATAACTGTGTACAAAGGCAGTGTAATGAGTTGCTGAATATCACTTTGCATTTTCGCACATGTCAACAAAGTTACTAGATCCCTAATTTAATACTCGTTTCACTCACTGTCTGTGAATTTAAAGCCACGTGGCAGTCGTCCTTTGAAGGTGCCTTTGACCATACCTGGACCCTACTACTAACTCTACTCCATGCTCTGACCATTGCCTTTTCGTCTGGAAGGGACAGTGCTCTCTTTGCAGCCTCTTAAAAGTCGCATTTTGGGAGACAACGTTATTTGTAACCAATATGTACACCAAATGCATCCTCACACCCAACCCGGTCCACGCTTAAAGGGGACCACCAGGCAAAGAACCACATATAATTATACATTATGTTTTGGTACCATTTTGTGATATCAAATAGATATCCAACATTTTGCAAAGGGTTGTGTAATTCATAAACAATGCAATGAACTACCACCACTTACGGAACCAGTATTATTTTCTGGTTCCGTACGCGCGAAACATTTGCGAGTGCGCCACGCGTACGTTTGGAGACAATAGAATCCTGGACGATTCGTTCGCTCGGGACAAAGGTAGTCTCCGCACACGCAGACCCATGCATGCTTTATAATGGTGATGCGTTTTCCAATTATTTTTTTTTCTTTCTGGAAACACATTTTTCTGAACTTGTTGACAGAATGGAGTACTATAAAGATGTTATCTTTCATTTATAAGAATATCATTTTTGGGTGGTGGTACATTTCTCCCATGGGAGAAAAATGGAGCGCTTACAATTCTATATGTCGGATCTATAGGCCCCGTTTCAGAAAGACTTGCAATTGATTGAAGTTCCATTTAATTGCAAGTCAGAAAATATGCACATTTGAACCAATCAGATTTGCGCATTTTAGTCACATGATCTGACTTGCAATTAATTGCAACTTTACAATAGATTGCAGCTAACCATTAACTACTTACGTGCCAAGCTCGCATTTTTGCGAGTTACAATACACACAAATGCCATAGAGCATTACAATCCCTGGCACGTTAAGAATTAATAAACAAGAATACATTATACGGAGGGTGCAATACATGCATGACATGGTAGATGGATTGGGGGAGGGGAGGGGGGGGGGGGATAAGTGGTGTGGAAATGGGTGTGTACCGCGGTCAAAATTGAGGAAGCGGATTCATCATGGCTGAGGAAAAGCGCGCGGAAATTACTTGTCCATGTTGCAGACGACACATGCCATATGCGGCGTTTATTTCTATCATCCAAATCTGACTCTGAAAACTGTTCAATCTAAATCAATTTAACGATATTCATCCAAATCGCGTCCTTATCATGTACTTTTATTTAATTTGCAAGGGTAGAACTGGATTTGTGTATGGGTAGTGACGGGGTGTGAATGGGTGTGTTTCGCGGTTAGCAATATTTAGGAAGCGAATTCATCAATGCACGGGAAAAGCGCGCGGAAATGAATGTCTACGATGTAGACGATAAATACATGCCATATGCGGCGTGTATATACGCGTATATTCCTGTTCCCTAAAAATAGGATGGGAGTAATTTGCGCCAGACGTGTTGTCAAATTAATTATAATGAACGACCTGTTACAAAGATTAAACTAAATCGTTTTTAATCAATGTAATTATAATTATAACGCTTAAATATCGTCTTAAAGATTGCGCTTATCTAAAATAACAAAATGTAACATATAGGCTAGATTAAACATGTCTTTGACAATTTATGATTATAATCACGGCCAATGATAAAGAATGAATTATAATTTTAAAAGTCACAGACAGAAACATTTCTTTTCCTTAAAAATAGAAATTGAGTAAATATGTGCCAGACGTTTCGAACTAATTAAATAACTGACATGGGGGGGGGGGGGGGGGGGGGTGTTTCACAAAGATCCTAAGTTGGACTTAAAATTATGGAAAGCCGTAAGTTTCTTTGATTTTTGTGTGTAAAAGTTCTTTTAAAAGGCATAAATTGTTGATTAAAATCATTACAATTTTCTACTATCAAGTAGATTTCATGTTCTTGATGTAAAATGTATGAAAAGTCTAAAATACTTGCATTTTTGCTTTTGAATATATTTTTTTCCAAGGCTACAATTGGCTTACCATACTTTTTAAGTCCTACTTCTCTAAGTTCTACGTAGGATCTTTGTGAAACACCCCCTGCTATAACACTGACGTTTTACAGACTTCAAATTATTATTATTATATGAAAATATTACAGCTCTGATTATAACAACCGGACAATGTGAAGAAGAAGGAATGAGTTTGTAAAATTTCGCGACGCATTTTCTGTTCTGAAAATAGAATATGAGTATAAAGTGAGTGTCAGACACTTTTAATTACGCATTGTAATGAACTTCTACCACAGAAAACTATTACATCGATGACTCATCAGGATATTAACACATCTGGAAGGTGTTTA
>JBAMJV010001950.1:137500-140139 GCA_037951105.1 Echinarachnius parma
AGTCGAGTGACCTCTTTAAAATGTGTCTCCCATTCCGTCATGAAAATATTGACTTGCCCCAAATATGTCAGCAAAAGAGAGAAAACGCAACTAAATATGTGTTAAGAGCCAAGTGCATGGTAATCACAAAACAGAGAGGTCCGTTTCATCTCTACGCTCAAATTATCAACCCAATTCAGTCAACTTTCATAAAGAAATACAGACATGCCATATTACTAACCAGATGGAATCAGATCGCATAGAGCATCTACATACCTAGTTTTAGTTATAAATATAAAATATGAGCGTGCACTAACTAAAACCGCTGTTGTTTAATCTGCTGCTATATCAGTCGTTACCATGGTTACGTAACCCGCTTTTGCTAGTACATTGCACCAATCGAATGACGTTTCATGCGGTACCGGTTGGACCCGGTTGGGAAACATGGCAGCCTTCAGCGTTTAGTCAAAAGCAGATGATATTGGTTTAAAAAACATTGGTTATTTCCATTAGAAGTGATACCCAAGATGATACGACTGGAAGTGACGGGAATTATGCACTTATTATTAACAGTAAGCAAACATGCCAGCGTAATTTGTCTTCCCATTAAGGAAAGATGAAGACATTTAGGAGGATGACAATTTTTTCATGAAAAGGGGATGGAAACATAATTGTAAAAGGATGAAGAGGTTAATCATCTTGTGTCTGGGTATAGTGAGAGCATTATGTTAAAGGGGTAGTTCAGTTTTGGTATAGAGGGCGCTGCACGAATGTTGTTGTGAGATTATGACAAATTAGTGTAAAATCTGAAAGAGCATACAATTTTAATGACAGAATAAACTTTATTTGATCAAAATCGTTCAGAAACGGCTGAAATATCAATAAATATATCCGATCGGAAAAAGATTTGGGCCCCACTTACACTTACACTTTTTCAAATTTTCAAAAGAGGTTTTTAGATAGTTGTTGATGATCTATCTATTTAATCATTATTTCAACAAAACACCACATGCATAATTTTGTATGAAAAATGGTTGAAACCAATGCTTTTTTTTTAGAGAGCGCTCTCTTGTGTTTTAATGGCTCTTTTTGAATGATAACAGGCTTTTTACTTGGTCGTTTGTTGGAACTATGAAACTATTTTAAAAAGGGGAATGTATCTACAAAATAATGCTGGAGCTCTTCAAAAAGAATAATCATGATGATGAATAGCAGCTGTATACGTTATTATGATGATAACGATCTTTAAAGGGATCTAGTAACTTTGTTGACATGTGCAAAAAGTGATGAAGGGTTGATGCAATGTATATTGTTGTTATCTCATATGTCCACAGGGTATTGTGTGGACATTTCAAGCCAAATGGACATTGCATGGCCAAGTAATGAGCGAAAATGCAAAGTGATATTCACTAACTCACTTCACTCACTTTGTACACGGTTTCAAAACTCCACCTGAGTTTTTCTTATCTGAATATACTTCAATCGTACATATCTTTGTAACGAAAGGGAAATTTGAAAAACCGAAACCGGTCCCAATGCTTTTATTGTTAATACGAATACAACAAGTTATGAGGGAACCACTAGAATTCCAATTGGATTTTGAGGATTTGGACAATGTTACTAAGTCCCTTTAAGAATGATGATGAACATGTTGTATACTAACTATGATGGTGAGGTCATAATGAAGGCATTGAGGATCGATGGAAGATGAAACTATTTGTTAAAAAAGGGGGGATGGAAACTATAAAAAAAAAAAAATTTAAAAGATGAGGATGTTAATCATCATCGCGTGTCTAGGGATAGTGAGAATGTTATGTTTAGAAAAAAGAATGAAAGTTGGAACTATGAAACTATTTTAAAAGGGCATGCAGGGGGGATGTATCTACACATGGTGGAGCTCTTCGAAAAGAATAATCATTATGATGAATAGCTGTAAACGTTATCATGATGATAACGATCTTTAAGATGATCATGAGGATAAAGATTTTTAAAAATAATCATCATTATGGTTAAGATCTTTAAGAATGATATCGATAATGAAGATATTAAGAACGATGGAGGATGAACTTATTTGTTAAAAGTGGGGAGGGATGGAAACTATGTAACAAAATTGGATGAGGATGTTAGATGGGATCTAGTAACATTTCCCATATCCTCAACACCAGGCGCGCCGGAAGCAGTTTTGGATTGGGGGGGGGGGGGGGCAAAACCCCAAGGGGGCTCAACATTTGTGTGTGTAGGGGCTCATTCCCAATCACACTCTGGGTTGCCAACTTTGAGCCAGATGTGAGAGTGGGACATTGCGAGGGAGCGAAGCGACTGAGCGGGGGGAGGGTGTTAATGAAATTTTCCTTTCATTAACAATATATTTCCGATTGAAGTGTTCGGATTGTAAACAAAACTATCCACTGGATAATCATAACCGTGTACAAAGTCAGTGCAACGAGTAAATGAATATCACTTTGCATTTTCGCTCATATACTCGGCCATATAACATCAATTTAACATGAAATTATCACACTTTACTCAGTGGACATATCAGATCGCAACAATAAATTCACATTATATCAACCATTCATCACTTTTTGCACTTTTTTGTCAACAAGTTACTAGATCCCTTTAAACCTCGCGTGTCTGGGGAGAGTAGAGGAGTAAGAATC
>JBAMJV010001951.1:0-60695 GCA_037951105.1 Echinarachnius parma
AAATGTATATAAACGTCTAAGTAACGGGGCTGTTTGTATAGGTTTTCCCGCTCAATTTTACACTTTTTTCAATCGAATTCATTAAGGGTCATTCAAATTCACGCATTACCGCGTAATCGTTGGTATCGGTCTTCCAAATTGCGAATAAGTGCAAGCGAATTCATGCATACGCATAAGCTTTCGTGAATAGACACAGAAGTTCATTTATGGGCACTCGAATTCACGAATGTGCAGCCAACTGTCAACTGCCCTTTCGCGAATTCGAATGACCATTGATGAAAAGGTATGCTCCTTGTGCAAATTCACTTGCTCCTACGTGATTTTGAACGACTATTTACGAATTCGATTGCTGCTTTGACACGGCGATCGCAAATCGCACGAATTCGTTTGCTCCTATTATTAATTCGAATGACACAATCGCAAAATTGAGCGGGAAAACCTATATTAAAAAAAAACAACCGTTAACAAAAGCGGGCGCCCTCCAGACACCTGGAAATTTCATATATTATACACAAATGTGAATAACATGTTTGGTTAAAATAACTATTCAATAGAGACATCATCAAAACAATGTTAAAGTTTTTTTTTGTGTGGGGCGTTTCCCAGTACTGTTATTTGACTTAAACCCAATCCATTTCCTCCATTTCATTGAAGATTTTAGTATTTTATTTAGGGTGAAGGTTGGTACATCATTATTATTTAACAAATCTTTCATTGTTTTTTTCCAGCACATTTTCGTTTTGAGGATTGTGGAAGGAATACAAGAAACTGCACAACATTTAAAACGGCATCCATCTCATGCAATAGTAAGTATGTGAACTACAATATAATGCTCGTTGTCAGTATCTTATATGCGGGGGAGCACGGGAGCACAAGTCATGCCTATACCCACCAAAACCCAATAGCATAGTTGAGAAAAATATTTCAATTAAATTAGGGGAAATTTTGTATGAATAAAGAAATACATAGGGTGTGCCCCCAATAATTGTTGTGAACCCCGTCCGTCCGAGCACGCTACGCCACTGCTTGAATTTTTGGTTAATAATTTATTAACAAAAGCAAAACACTTGTCGCATACACAGATTCTCTCAACACACAGATGAATGCACACTAACAATGGCGCGCGTATTGCTCGTTGTTCGATGCTATGACGGGCAGTAAGTGCGATTTATCAGACACTTAACTTGGTAAAAATTGACAAAAATGGAAATCTGACATGGTGTCACTCACAGCGCCATAAAACAAAAACTACACGACCAAAATGACTGTTCTTGGTTTCGTTTTTCATTGGAAAAGACAACCTATCCGATGGATATAATCATTTTGTTACTATATTTTGGGAAGTGCCCCGTTCCGTTTTTTTGGGGCCACCCTGTATACGTTGGTCGTAATGTTCACTTATAAGTTTCTTGTTTTTATTGTCATTAATCTTTATACAGGATGACATTGAAAACGGAACAACATACATGATATCAAAAGACAGATACATTCCCGAGCTAAACCACGAATTAATTTAAAGAATGGTTACCCAAAATGTGTCCGCATCATTGTTTAATACTATGGCAGGCGAAAGAGGCGATCAGAATTGAACTTAATTTGAAAGCCAACTTTATGTCACTAAACTTCCACCAGAAATATTGATTCTTTTCGGAAGAGGCGAGGGCCCCTTTTTGTTCTCAGCGCAAGTAAAACAAAAAAAGAGTTAAATTATGATCGAGTATACACTGGCGTACCCAAGCTTACAAAAAGTACACCCCCCCCCCCCCATAACTATGCCATACATTTCATAATTTCCGTGTATGTGGTCCTTTTGTGAACTGCTTGTTTGTGTTTCCTTCCCTCATTATATTTCTCATGATTATGAATTTAATCGTAAATAGAGAAACGTGATAATACAAATTCATCTATTCCTTTCATGCGATTGCAGGCTTAGGATATCAGGGCTGCTTCGACTTTACATCACATATGGACAAGTTTCGTAATGATTCCAACAATTATACAAGAGAGAGATGTTTACGCCATTGCCAGAGGGATTATACCAATCCACAGTATGCTGTTCTCCATCGAGAACATTCATGTTCATGCTTTGATAAATCATCTGTCAACATTTCCCTTCTGTACCAAGATGATGATGAATGCCACCGAGATCGTGTGAACAGCTTCCCCGTCATCGTTTATGACAGTAAGCATAACTCATTATTAGCCGACAGTGTTATACCCCTATATTCGGAACACGAAAGAAACCAAATAATAGTAGTTAATAGGTAGTCAACTTTCTATAATTAGCTATACAGTGTGAGTCAAAATAAACGAAACCGGACTTTAATAGCTTATAAATCCACCATCTTTAACATATATATGTTGATATTGGTATCATCTTAAAGCTTTGGACATTGCCTTTAAAATGATATACCATACACTTTGATCGTTTTACGCCTCACCGAACGCGACCTTATAATCCAAAGTCATACAAAAACTACCCGTGTCCAAGTTTGCAGTTGTCTTGTTCCATCATGAATGGATGCGTCTGTTTACCGTTTTTTCAAAATAACATTTCAAGAGTGTCCTTTGGTAAATCAAAACAAAGTACCAGCTGGTTGCCAATGTTTTTCATGTTTATGAAGGTGAAGGGGATCCTTCCAGCCCCCCCCCCCCCCTTAGCAACACCACTGCATGTATGGGCAGGGGGTCCCTGAATAGGACATGTAGGATGAAAATAATTATCTTTGAAAATCAAACAACAGATGCAACCATTCACAATACAAGAAAACTGCAAACTTGGACACGGGTAGTTTGTGCAGGCTTACAACGAACAGTCGCGTATCACGTGTCACGTTCACGTTCACGTTTTGCGCCCTTTCGTGAAATAGGTCACCCAAGTCTACGAAGTGTTGAGTTACGTGACCCAACAGTTTGTTGATATACTATATGCAATTAATGAAAGCTCACGTAAATTGGCGCTTGCGTAAACAAAATTAATATAAATTGTCGTTGAGAAGAGACTAATTCTCGAACCAGTCCTACCTATATACTGTTATACCAATTATAGGCGTTCCCAGGGGGCAGGGGGACGGACATCCCCTACCCCCCCCCCCCCCCCTTACATGATTCTCAAGAAATGTCTGGTCTCGGCCTCGAAATTTGTGACCGGTCCTGGTCTCGGCCTCGGTTGCGATCATTTTCTACGGACATCCCCTACCCACAATCCCCCCGCTTACTTAAATTTGTCTGACGAAATAGCCCCTCCCCCTTCACCCACCCCTTGAAAATCCTGGGTACGCCACTGCCTACAAGTAGCTAGTTCGGATGTCAAATACTTTAATTGATTTATTCAATATTGATTGGTAGGTATGATCAATTGTTTCATTGATTGATTGATTGATTGAATAATGATCCGCATTTTCGTCGACATTTTTAAATCTCTTTGTGCGTGTATGTCTAGTCTTAGTAACAAGCGATTGCAATTTTAAAAATCTTGATTAAACACTCACGTCACGTTTTGGTTAACGCGACACTTCGTGTTTTACCGGCGTGGAAAACAACGAATGGTCGGCCCTACACTTCGTAAATTAGAGTCACCTTTTTGACGAAATATCTCAAAACGTGAACGTGACACGTGATACGCGATACGTGACTGTTCGTTGCAAGCCGTTTGTGCATGACTTTGGATACTTAGGTCGCGCTCGGTGAAGCGTGAAGTGATCAGAGTGCATGGTATATCATTTTACGGCATTTTCCCAAACTTTATCATGATACCAATATCAACATATTATATATGTTTAGAATGGTGGATTGATAAGCTATTAAAGTCCGGTTTCGTTCATTTTGACTCACACTGTACAGTGACTGTTCCGATTGATGTAACTTGGTATAGATACCCATTTTCCTCCAAAATAGCCTAAAATTAAGTTTAAAAGTAATGTAGGACTTAGTAAGCTAGGTCAGGTTTTGAATTTTTGTGCAGTATGGAATTTGTCAGACACTATTTTTAAAAGCCCTTTTTGAATGTTCATAACATTCCAGCTTCCGTCGAATTCTGTTGGAGTTACCCGACACTAGAGAACGGAACATGGATCCCGGATGATCGTGATTCGCGTTTGGGATCTACGATACGAGCTAGATGTAACAAAGGCTTCACCCTCAATGCTACAAACAGCATACACACCTGCAAGGTCGAATCCTCAGCATCAAAGCTACAGGCGGAATGGAAACAGGAAGAAGAATTCCCTTCTTGTGTTCTACAAGAGACTCAAGAAACTAGTATGTATTGGTGGTTTACTGGTTTGCATGTAACCCTTACACGTCAACTTGCAGAAGTGTAGCTATAAGGGGCAAATCCCGAAGTCCTTTGGCTTTGGTAATTCATCCACCCCTTTCGCTCTTTACTGTCTCCTCCTGTATGTAGAGAACAATTACAATACATACTCATTATAATGCTTGATCCATCCTTCTCTGCTCTTTGCTCGTTGCACTGGTTGGTACTATCCCATGTGTTCCACGTGATCCAGTATAACGTAATCAAACATGTGCATTGTGCAAAACCTTTCGACAAGCAACAAGTTTAAATTAACAAAAAAAAATCTCTCTCATGGTTACATTCGGTTTCACACTACCATGATAAGAATAACAAAAACATAGGTTGTGTTATAATAATTGTGATATAGCCATGATAATGATATACTCCGCAAAAAAAGAAACGGGACACTTGTTGAAATATTTCATATTTATGTGCGAAAAGGTGTACATTATCATATATCAAATTGGGGAATTTAGTCCTCTACATGTAGGGAATAAATATAAGGTGTAATCGTTCATGCATGAATTGCAATGGTCAATTAACAATAGCAAGGTCTGTTTTCAAAAATAGCAAAAACAATGAAGGACCACACCATTCGACTACAATTATAGTAAGCGTTTCGCTTAAAACAAGATGTGCGGGGCAAGTAAATCATGACATTACTTAACCTTATTGTTATGAATATACTCTGACAATACCTATTTTCCAATAAAACAGGGCTAGGTTATGAGAACGTCAACATACTGGTCTATCTTTGAGGCATGAAGCTTGTCTGTTTCATGTGTCCCCTGTAATATTAACCGTAGTTACCTAGAGAAATGTCATGTTAGAGACTGTCCAACTGGTTGACCAAGGGTGACATCATGTTTTAAAAATCTTTGCACTGCGGTAAAATTCTTGAAAAAAAAATATACCAAGTTTCATGCAGAAATAAGGGCACAAACTGTGGTTTAGACGAATAGACCTTTGTCAGGGAATTCCCCATTTCGTTAAATTTGGATCAAAATTAAACCTATAGTATAACGTTCATAATTTGTCTTCATTTATTCTTTTTTTATTGAGATGAAAATAAAAAAGATCACATTTGTTATGAAAAATAGCGTTTTAGATATGCTTATCATCATTTAAAAGGCTGAGTTGAAGTTCCATTTTTTCTATTTTTAAAACAGACCTTGCTGTGAATAATTGACCATGACAAGTCATGCATTAATGATTTCATCTGAAGTAAAGAGGATAATCTGTCCTTTAATTTGGTATACAATACCATCTATGTTATTGTAAATAGATATGAAATATTTTGACTTAAATAAGTGTCCTGTTTCGTTTTTTGCGGAGTATATTTATGAAATAATATGCAAACTTTATTACACATTAGATAAGATATTATCCTACTGGTAAATACAAATCACATTGTGTAAATTTGTATTTCTACATTGGTACGGGATTTACTTTTTGTTCTTCAGGTACCAAAACATCAACACCAACGCCAGAAAAGTCACCATCCGAACCAGCTGGGGTACCCGGTCCAGGTAACACACTATTAATAGCTATTAATGCATCAATACCTTCTGAAAAATAACTGAAACGAATTTTTACCGAACACAACACCATTAATGAACGATTTGTATCATATTGTATGTAATTAAATTGTTTTTAAGTTTTCTTTTAATTTTGAAACAAATACATAAAATCAATGAACACTTCATTTGTTAACAGGGACAGGATGGAAGAGAATATATATCTACATGGCCCTTGTTGTTGCTATCATCGTTATCATCGTTGCGTCAATGTTTGTGCACAAAAAAAGGTATTTTTTCATTTGTTTTATCTGTCATATTTTATACCCTCAGTATCATTATCAAAATGTCACAATAAACGAATTAGCACCAAGTTTATTTTCTTTCTTGAATGCACACATATTGATTTAAATTTTCTTTAGACATACAAAGTTTTGTTTTATAAGATATGCACACGAATTATCCTTCGTATTGCAATATTTGGTTTATTCTTTTGCGACCGCTTAATGAATAGATTTGTTAACGCTCATTTCAGAGAATGTCCCTATAAGAAATAACTTAAATGAATGGAAAATCCAGCCCCTGAAATGAAATAAAATGAAATACAATTTATTAATGAAATGAAATGAAATTTATTAATGAAATGAAATGAAATTTCTTAATGAAATGAAATGAAATTTATGAATGAAATGATTTTATTAATATTTTTTCACCCTTAACAATTGTATTGAAGATAACAATGCAGGAAATGGCTCATTGAATAATATCACATAGTTATATACAATATGTACAAAATATAATCATACAATATTTACAAAGTATAATATTAACATCTAATATTTACAAAGTAATGTTCTCCAATCGGAAGTATAATATAAATGTATATGCAGGTGGTGTAGCAATCAATTAAAGGCACTAAATGAATCAGTTACAAATTATTTCAGTCTCAGATTTATCACTGTGAGAGAAAAACAATGGCCCGAATTCTCATCAATGGCTCAACTTGAGCCTGGCCTAAAAAGACAAATACTACGGGTAACACTTTGCAACAGTAGACCTATTTTCCCGTAGTTATGGTCCCCGGAGGTATTCTAATGGTTTCCTTTTATTATCAAGTCAATCCCTTGAGAGCTGCTTATAAGCATCATGGCCAATTGAAATTCAGTCATAACAGTATAACATTATAACAGGCCACCAGCAATACAATGTCCAGGGTGATCCATGACGCAATTTGGCTGATAACAGACTCTATTATGACTAAATGTCAAAGGGCACATTGTCCGGATGCTTATAAGCAACTCTCAAGGGATTGACTTGATAATGAAAGGAAACCATTATAATATCTCCGGAGACCATAGTAACGAGACAATAGGTCTACTGGTGCGGTGATTCTCAAATTTGACATGTATTTTGTTAATGTTATGCAATTGGCGAGTCACCACCACAAATTTGTCTATCAGAAATTCTTCAAAACCTCAACTCTTCTTCTTTATTGGAGACTCCTGCACTGTAAAAAATAAATGCCATTTTTTTACGGGAATGTCCTGGCAGTCGTAACGCCAGGCACCCCCGTTAATTTACGAGAGTTCTTGTTATTTTATAGCCTCACGTAAAATTACAGGTTCCCGTTAATGATCATACTGTAATTTCACAGTAGCTTTCTGTATTGTTCATGTCATATAATCTTGTAAAATTCAAGTTTTCTCTGTTTTGTAACAGCGACTTTCCTGTTAAAATATGATGTTCCTGTTTCTGTATTCTGTTTTTCCACATACTCTTTCTGTATTTTTCACGGCACACACTGTAAAAAAAGAATAGCGTTTTTGGCGGGAAATTCCTGGGAGTTATTTGTTACAGTGTAGTCCAATCCTAGTCCTAATAACCTACCTAATAACCTACGACGTGCCCTAAGCCTATACCTATCGTACCTATCGTTCCTATCCATCTTCCTTTGTTCACTATTAGCTTATAAACATGGTACACCACGATGTATGTGTTTTAATGGTTAGTACTTTAACACAGACGTTAAAACATTATTGCATTCATGAATTGTCACCCATAAGGGGTTAACAAGAGTCCACTGATAATTAATTACACTAATCCAAATCAAAAATTAATTTCGATAATCATTTTACAAAATAACGGGATTATGAACAGATTTTTCTCTTCATTTTGCAAAAGCACAAACTACGTAGCTCATGAATATTCATGAATCTGTTACAAATTACTGGAAATGTTGTGATTTAACGGTATATTCGTATTTATGCCTAAAATAATGTAGGTTTTTTAACAGGTTTACCTGTTTTGTTTGTTCACAGACCTGGGTAGTAAAAGAAACTGCCTGTGTTGTTAGCGTAGGTCTACAGTATTTGTTCTGTTTTTATAAGATAAATTGTAGCTTTTTGACAGGAAAATTGTTGCCAGTAAATAAAAACAGTACCTTGCGAACAAATTTTGTACACAAAACAGGGAAAGTTGCAGGTAGTACGAAAAACCGTTTGTTAACAGTTATGAAATTCATAACTGTTAATAAACGGTTTCGTTCTACCTGCAACGAGTAAAAGATAATTTCCATAAACTAACAACATTTCAGGATAAATTCTGTAAAATTGATCAAACGGTGCAAAATTGTAATTTTAAGGGCAAAAAACCCTGTAATTTTACAATTATTGTATTTGTTATTAGAAAGTATTGTCTTTTTACAGGCGAATTGCGTTTTTTCACAAGCCTGTCTTGAAAATGTATAGGCCGACTTGTAATCATACATGGAATCTCTAAATTACTGGAAATTGTGTGGTTTAACGGTATATTTGTGTTTACACAAAACTATAGGTTTTTAACAGGTTCCCTGTTTTTTCACAGACCGGGGTAGTAAAAAAACAGCCTATGTTGTTAGCATACATTTTTTTGTTTGATTATACAAGCAAGTGTCGTTTTTTAA
The DNA here is from genome assembly GCA_037951105.1 of Echinarachnius parma. Lineage (NCBI taxonomy): Eukaryota > Metazoa > Echinodermata > Echinoidea > Clypeasteroida > Echinarachniidae > Echinarachnius > Echinarachnius parma. The sequence continues at coordinate 8,756 of JBAMJV010001951.1, forward strand.
CAGGAAAATGTTCGTAAAAAAATCAGCGCCATGTGAACAGTTTGTAAAAAAACAGGGACAGTCGTAGGTAGTACAGGAAACCCGTTTATTAACAGTTATGAATGTAGGTAGTTGTAAATAAATGATGATTTCCCATAAACTACCAAGATTTCGGTTATTTTATAAGTTTGATAAAACGGTGAAAAGTTGTAATTTTAAGGGAAAAAAAACACTGTCATTTTACAGTTATTTTTTTACAGTGTGTGCATTAAAGTGTGAGTCAAATAAAACCAAAAACCGGAATTTAATAGCTTATAAATCCACAATTATTAACATATATATGTTGATATTGGTACCATGTTAAAGCTTGGGAAATTGCATTTATAGTGATATCATACACTGATCACTTCACGCCTTACCGAGCGCGACCTAATTATCCAAAGTCATGCAAAAACTACCCGTGTCCAAGTTTGCAGCATTCTCGTTATGTGAATGGTTGCATCTGTTGTCTGATTTTCAAAGATTACTTCATCCTACATGTCCTATTCAGGATCTCCTGCCTCCAAACAATGGGGATGCTGATGCGAGGAGGGTGGGGGATTCCCTTCCACCTTGATGAACATTAAAAACACTGTCAACCAGCTGGTATTTTTTTTATATTCACCAAAGGATATTCTTGAAATGTTCTTTTGAAAAAACGGTAAACAGACGCATCCATTCATGATGGAACAAGAAAACGACCAACTTGGACACGTGGTGTCCTTGTTTAACGGACACTAATAATATTGGTAAACCGTATGGTAACACCCCCGGGGGGGGGGGGGGGGGGGGGGGGGGGGGGGGGTCACTCTCATACACAAGTGCTACCCAGCCGTGTCCATCAACCTCTGAAATGGACCCTAATGGGCAAAAATGGCGTATCGCACCTTTTTAAAAAATCGACCCTAATGGGCAAAAATGGCGTATCGCACCTTTTAAAAATGGACCCTTATGGGCAAAATTGGCGTATCGCACCTTTTTAAAAATGGACCCTAATGGGCAAAAATGGCGTATCGCACCTTTTTAAAAATGGACCCTAATGGGCAAAAATGGCGTATCGCACCTTTTTAAAATGGACCCTACACTGCAAAAACTGGGGTGTTAAATCCAACACCAATGGTGTTAAATTTAACACTTTCTCGGGATCTATATAGGACGATTCCCACTGGTGTTACTTAAAGGGATAGTGAGTTCTGGTAAGGAGAGTACAGTTTTAGTGAAACTGAATTTTAGTAACCAAAACCTGCATCATTACATTACAAACTAATAGTTATAACTAGAAAGGAACACAAAATTACAAATGACGTAGTACAGATCATGTTATCATTCAAAAAGAGCCGTTAAAACGTAAGAGGGCGCTCTCTAAACACTCATCGGTTTCAACCATTTTGAATAAAATAATGTGCATGTGATGCTTTGTTGAAATAGTGATTAGATAGAGAAATAACCAACAACTATTTAAATACCTATTTTGTAACTTTTTGAAAAGAGGAAGCATTTTTTTGAATTTTTAACGGCTGGTTCAAAATTCTCTAATAAACCCGGGGCCCCGGGTTTATTACAAATTGTTATATTTATGGATATTTCAGCCGTTTCTGAACCGATTTTGATCAAACAAAGATGATTTTATTGTTTAAATATTATGCTCTTTCAAATTTTACACTCAGTTTTTCATTACCTCACAAACCAATTAAGTAGTCTAGCGCCCTCTCTACCAAAACTCAACTTTCCCTTTAACACCATTTTCTGGCATTAAAACAATTCAATTCCAGTTTTGGTGTTATCTTGGTGCAAAAACTGGGGTGTTAAATCCAACACCAATGGTGTTAAATTTAACACTTTATCGGGATCTATATAGGACGATTCCAACTGGTGTTACTTAACACCATTTTCTGGAATTAACACAATTCAATTCCAGTTTTGGTGTCATCTTGTCATCAATTTAACGCCTATTAAGAATGGGCCCGATCGTCTTTTTTTTCGTAAATTCCCGTCTGAAGTGATGATTGTTCAAGTCACATCTGCCGACAGACAGATTCGGAAGATGAAATCTTTCATGGAAAATGGTGAGTCAGATCTGTAGAATGTGCTGTAGGCGAATGCTAGCCAAGCAATACGGACTAGATCTAGTTATTGTTAAGCCTGCACTATACTTTTACTACATCCCCCTGCGACAGCGTGCACGCGAAGCTGCCGCAGCACGCGAAGCTGCCGCAGCACGCGACAGTGTCTGTATTGCTTGGCTAGCACATTAACAGCACATTCTATAGATCTATCTGACTCACCATTTTCCAGAAAAAGATTCTTTTGTCTTAAACGGGAGGATCTTCCGAATCTGCCTGTCGGCAGATGTCACTCGAACAATCATCACTTCAGACGGGAATTTACGAAAAAAAGACGATCGGGCCCAGCTCACAGCTCATCGCCTCAGCTCATGGCACTTCGATCAGCAGGAGTGACGTGACGGGTGTCTTTATTTGATTTTGCACGTAATTTTTTTCTCGACCAATCAACATTTAAAACAAAATCACGCGACGACCTAATCAACACCAAGATCAAAACAACACCAGATCAATTAACACCAGACAATGGTCATTGCATGTTTTAAATCTAAATGGTGTTAAATGAACACCATTGAGATTACATGCCTCAATTAATCAACACCAAGGGTGTCGTTTTATTTTAATTCTCCACTGGTGTACGAATTTTAACACCCTGGTTTTTGCAGTGTAATGGCGTATCCACATGCACACATAATTATATTACAGCCACTCCGCAGAAATAAAAATCGTCGAAAACCTAGTACTGAGCCACGGTAGCTGAAAAGGCACCCTTTTTGTAGAAAAACGTCAAAACCTGTGAACCTGAAAAGATACCCTTTTTAGGTTTTGGAGCGATCAGTCCATGAAAAATTCCCCTTTTTAAAGGGAAAGTTGAGTTTTGGTAGGGAGGGCGCTAGACTACTTAATTGGTTTGTGAGGTAATGAAAAACTGAGTGTAAAATTTGAAAGAGCATAATATTTAAACAATAAAATCATCTTTGTTTGATCAAAATCGGTTCAGAAACGGCTGAAATATCCATAAATATAACAAATTGTAATAAACCCGGGGCCCCGGGTTTATTAGAGAATTTTGAACCAGCCGTTAAAAATTAAAAAAAAATGCTTCCTCTTTTCAAAAAGTTACAAAATAGGTATTTAAATAGTTGTTGGTTATTTCTCTATCTAATCACTATTTCAACAAAGCATCACATGCACAATATTTTATTCAAAATGGTTGAAACCGATGAGTGTTTAGAGAGCGCCCTCTTACGTTTTAACGGCTCTTTTTGAATGATAACATGATCTTTACTACGTCATTTGTAATTTTGTGTTCCTTTCTAGTTATAACTATTAGTTTGTAATGTAATGATGCAGGTTTTGGTTACTGAAATTCAGTTTCACCAAAACTGTACTGTACTCTCCTTACCAGAACTCAACTATCCCTTTAAGGAAAACGTCGACGACGCCATATAGCTGAAAATAATACCCTTTCGACGCCTTTTTTGGACGCGGGTGCGTAGCCAGTCATGTTGGTAGTGACCCCCCGGGGGTAACACAACGATTAAATTGTTTAATTGTAAGCTTGTACATCATGCATGTCATAATGTTCTCGTGGAAAATACATGTATCATCACATTATTATTTGTGTATCATAATTTTAATTTAGTGTATAAATTGACTCTAAAATATCCCTCATTTTTTAACAGATATATGAGCAAAGGGCAGACAAACCAACCAACTCGACGCGGAACAACAGGGACACTTCACAATAACCCTGACGACACAAGACGTAATTCATCAGGACGAGAAAGGACACTTGGACGAAGGACCAACACGACCAACCTGAACACCAGATATCGACAACCACAGAGAAACGATATCTTTACCTTGACAAGAACGCTGAATACTCTTGCGGCAGAAAATCATTACGAGTTCTCTGATGAAAGCGCCGTGAGTAGTGTCGGAACATTGCCCGTTCGAAGATATCTTTCACATAATATGTCCGAAAATAATTATCTTAACGACCCTGATGAAGCTACTTTTCAAAACTATTTCCCGATCTCTCTCTCGACTCCTTGTCTCATAACAAATACTAGTGACCCAATGCCTAATTCCAATGAGGATAGTTCCCCCCGCCTGACATCCTTCGATCCGAGTTCTACTGCTGAAGGTAATATCTACCAGGATCTGGACGCAGAAGTCATCTCTTCACTACAGCTTGGCGAAGCGATGAATATAAGACATCGAGGGGACGTCCGCAAACCTGACGAGGGAGACGTGAGTACATCTACTACTTATCCATCAACCTCAGATCCCAGTACTCATGGAGTCGGCGCGCCTGCAGGAGCTCGCCCTGATCAAGACCTGACCATGGGCCAAGCGTTGCAAGCCTCGTCAACCCCTTACCGAGGTCGAAGAATGCCCCAAGACCACGTTGACAGTTTTCCAAATGATGAGATGTCCTTACACAGAATAGAACTTTCGCATTATAATCCAGGAACCAACTTCGCAGCAGCAAATGCATCAGATGAATCTGCTTATAGTGAATTAAAGTTTGATGTTGAAAAGTCGATGGTGGCAGACAAGTCTGTTAGTCATCTGGATAATCGACGCTCCGAAGTTGTGTATTATTCCATATGTGATACAGGAGCTGATAGAAAGTCCACCACCGTTTCCACGACAGGCTATGAAACGGTACCTCCTTTTCTCCCCAAGGAGTGCCCCAGTGTACCCCCTTCGCTCCCAACAAATAAGTACCCTCCTCGACACCCTCCACTTCCAAATGGGTACCCCGCTGCACCCCTTTCGATTTCCAAAGAGTACCCTCTTACCCTTTCAAGACCCCGAATAGGTAACGGCAATTTTGATGGGGATTATCCGCATGACCAAGAGAGTGTGTGTCCCATGCCATCCCAGAGTTGTCAGGCGAGGGTAGACCTCTGGTCAAAATCAGAGAGGAATCCTCAGACCACCAGTGGAAGCAATCAACCAGGATGCAGAAATTCCGAAGTCAAATATTACTCCATCGCCGACTTCAATAATAATACACCGACAGAATCTTCTGCAGGCATGAAAGAGGAAAACGATCGGAATCTGAACGGCTACCCCACAGAACAACGTCTAGAGACGTCCCCTGGATCGAAGTCTCATGATTATGAGGTCCTTCCCTCTGAAGAAATAAACCCCGAAACTTCGTCAACACCCTTTCTCGACAGTTTGAATTCCTTCTCTGCTCTGGCAATAAATCAATCTCATCCTGATCAGACAAATGAGCACGTTTCCATGGAAACCGACGAAAATTACAACAGCATGGTTACCAATATCCTCTACGTCCCGTATGAAGATGGTTCTCACTCACGAAGTCATATTAACCATCATAATGGCAAAGACATTAAGATGGGCACAGAGTCAGTTGATATGTTAGGGGTTGGTACGGGGAGGGTTATTAGACCTTTGGAGGAAACAGTTTCTCAGCCATTTTATTACACGCTGGAGAAGAGTACGTACTAACTGTCAACCGTGGCAAAACAAAAGGGGAAAACCACAGAGAAAATCACAATCTCTGATAACTATATATTAACACGGTGTTAATTGCATGTTCTCCTATACAAGGTGGCCCTCCAAAAAACGGAACGGGGCACTTTCCAAAATATAGTAACAAAATGATTATGTCCATCGGTTGGGTGTCTTTTCCAATGAAAATCGATACCAAGATCAGTCATTTTGGTCGTGTATTTTTTGTTTTAGGGCGCTGTGAGTGACACCATGTCAAGTTCCCTTTTTTTGTCAATTTTTACCAAGTCAGTGCTTGATAAACCGCACTAGCTGCATCGAACAACAAGCAATACGCGCGCCATTGTTAGTGTGCATTCAGCTGTGTGCCGAGAGAATGGGCATAGTTAATCGATGCTATGAAAGGCAGGAAGTGCGATTTATCCGGCAGTGACTTGGTAAAAAATGGCAAAAATGGGAACCTGACATGGTCTCACTTAAGACGTCCTACAACAAAAACTACTTGTCCAAAATTACTGTTCTTGGTATCGTTTTTTCATTTGAAAGGACACTCTATCCGATGGACATAATCATGTTGTTACTTTATTTTTTGGAAGTGCCCCGTTCTGTTTTTTTTGGGCCACCCTGTATTGTAATAAATTATTAACCGCATATTTCAATACAACTCTTTGTCAAGACACTGATGTCCACTTACGTAATACTAGAATAAAATCTTATCGTTCAAACTATGGTCACTCAACATTTAATGTATGAATATCACTTCTACTATGGAACTAATATTCAAAACTCTTCACAATTTGAAGTATATGAACATGATGAAAGTAAATACTTTCAAACATTTAAAATTAATTTTTAAAGATAATTTGTTGAGGAATTTATAGTTACTTATAATAGTGAAAGATTTTGACAGGTTTTGTGTTGTCGCTTTTCGAATTGGCTAGTTTGAAGTTTGTATAATATGCAGTTGTTCTTGCTCTATACGCTGAATAAGTTGTATGTAGGGTCAATATTACACTTATTTCATGTTACTTTTCCATTTGCTTCATGCCTCCAAATGTTGTATTGGACAGAAGGGGATTGTTGTTGTTTTGCATATGCATCTATTTGTGTTTTGTTCATAATATTGCTGTGGAAAGTTCCCCCAAAATATGAAGAATTCACAAATTGTGTTGCAGGTGGACAACATTTCGCTGATACATTATACTAGGACATAATTAAAATATTCATATGTATGGTACGGTACTATTAAGACTAAGAGATTCATTACTATTTATGGGTTCAGAAATGTTTGGCAAGGTAAATAAAAACTAGGTGTATAGCAATTGAAACATAACCTATTGCGTTACGTTTTATTGAAATGTGTCCGAAGAGTGCTGGAATATCTACAAGCATAGGCGTACCCAGGGGGAGGGGGGCGGGGTTTGGGGGTTCAAACCCCCCCCTTTTTCAAATTTTAGCCGGTCTCGAGACTAAAATCCGTCTAAAACCCGGTCTCGGCCCCAATAATGTTCAAAGATCACCGGTCTTGGGCTCGAAAATTTGGAAAGTACTTGGTCTCGGCTTCGAAAATTGTTTACGGACACCCCCCCCCCCCCACTGAGAGGGGTTTTCAACTATAAAGGTACTTGGTCTCGGTGTCGAAAATTTTGAAAGTACTTGGTCTCGGCTTGGAATTTTTTACAAAATAACCCCCCCCCCCCCCCCCCTTTAAAAAATCCTGGGTACACCACTGTCTAGTAACCTAATTTGAAGAGAAACGTCGCGGACGTTGACTTTTATTCCCGATATACAGTATAAATGCCTCATTTCAAGCAAAGCCTACACATTTGTGTAAATGTATATTCAATCGGAGTAGCTTAGTTAACGATTGATTGTGATTATCTTTCTATTCAATGTTCATGCATTTCATAAAGGACGAAAGGTGTTTGAATTGTTTGAATCTTTTTTGTATCGGCTGGTACTTAAATGGAAACAGTTTTCAAGTTGAGCCGTTAAGATTTCTTTCTACCAATAAAGCATGGTTGAACCAATATTAGTTTTTGTTAATAATATACATTTTAGTGTTACAGTTCAATTCGAAAGATGTTTTTCTCTTTTTTCTCTTAAATAATCTGTTAAAACTATTATCAAACATGTTTAATTCGAGATACCTATCAAAGCGAATTGTTCTAATCGCAACACTTATTTAAAATCGATGTTATTGACATGTCATGCATGTAGTGGTTTGCACTTATATCGTTCTGTACGTTCATGTATTGTGTTTGGTGAATTATGTACGATGCACTCGCAATATTGTAAGAACGTTACCTCTTTCTTTTGTCTCCTGTGTACGTATAAACCAGTCATAAATATTGTTGTAAGCATCTGCCGCGATTGTAATACCGAATACCTACTATATACCGCAGATTATTATACCGCTCCAAAAAAGATTCAACATTACAGAATGCAACTTCATGAAATTATCACCATTTCACTGAAATATGATTACACTTGCGGTTCTAATTATGTCCTTACCTTATTCGGATGCACTAATGACAGCTTTACATTAAGTCGTGTTCATGTGTAGAAACATATTAACTGTCCACATATTGTATTACTTTGTTTTTATATAATACATATATTTCTGTATTAATTTATTCAAGATATATTATAGCAGGGTAATTCCACTTAAATAGCCGTTTGTTTCTATGGGGATTCAAATTTACCACACTCTCTGTATAATTCATGGACAAGCCACTATGTTTTTTTTAATCACGGAATGTTCCATTTTCACTCATTTCCAATTGTTTGTTTTACCTTTGGTCGGGTTAAGCCTATATCTTGTAGTTGACATTTCTACACAATATATATTAACTTGTTTGGGGAATGAACTGGTGTGACTATGAAAAAAAATGTAAGCATGTCAAATGATGTGCACAATACCTGTGTGGAGTAGTCCACATTATTTTACAAATTGCTTTGCCATTTTAAGTCCTCCATAGTTCAAATTTCTTGATCGATCATGCTCGAATTTCCAGGATTAATCCTCATATGCATTATCTTATAAAAAGTATAGTGAGAACCATATTTGGCAGGGGTTTCATTTGACAGATCGATACATTTGTTCTTATGTGTTATTTATACTGTTGTTTGTTTAATGTATTCATTATGTTTAAGTATTCTTTTCGATAAATCATAATCAAGATTGTCTAACATTTGTTCTTTATCCTGTTTATAGCTGTGTTTATGTAGCATAAAATGCAGTTCTTTAGGCATATTATAGTCATATGAAAACATAAAAGTATGCGTGCAGTGTCAATTCTGAAATGTTACAGGAAGGAGTGTGTTATACCGTAGAAACCCGCTGTGAAGCACCTATCGATGTCTTGCTGCTGTCTTGTTTTTAAAGAGCGCTCCCAAACTACGAAAGGAAGACAGTATTCAGGAATGCAAATGATGGTCATGAATAGTTGAATATTCATGAGAATAATAATGAAGGTGAATCCTATGAAAACGCCGCCAAAAATAGACAATGTGACTGTATTTGATATGAGGTGTGTACAGGGGATCCCACCCCACGAAGCCCTGTCCCCGTTGTTAGTGAACATTTAAACAGATGAATCAACTCACAGGAACGAACATGAGAGGACAATTTGTAATGAATGTATATAAGGATATTTCAAATTCATATAGCGTTCAATGTAGGCCTAAGCATGACCTATCAACGTTCATGCCCCCCCCCCCCCCCCCCCCGTGTGTCAGGTAAACGTTTACCACCCTACACCTCTTTTGACTACATTGATTCAGCCTATGGTATGCCCATGTGTGTTTATTGTTTTAATACAATGGTTTCCTGTTGTCTAGTTTAAAGACTCAGGAAAAGGGTAAATGTGAGTGTTTGTAACGGTATAATAAGCTTTATTTGTACGACGCACATTCGTATTGTTCCTTGCAGACCCTGCCCCAACCTTGTAAGATAGTTCACCCCTTGAACAGAATAGAAGCTATTTCTGCATACATCAGAGCGCTTGACAACAGACAATGCTTGTCTGACCTTTCATCGAAAAGCCAAAACATGTGTTTTTTCGCACTAAATATCACCCAATGTAGACATGGAGGTTTAGAGATATAGAACGACAAAAACCTCGTAACGTATGAAGTTTGTTAGTTAGCTCATCGGGAAAAAAATTGTTTTGAAACCTATCAACCTGGTGGAGCTGGTTCGAATCTTTTTTGGTGGGCCTTTTTGTGTACATTATTTTGGGAATTAAGTTCAATGTTTATCTTTATATTGTGATTAAATGTAAATAACACGTTACACTCATTTATGTTTTTGCTTTTTTATTTCTTTTTTTTTAAATTTATTTTTAAAATTTTTTTTCACTTGTCTGTGATTTATTTTTTGTGTCATCTTTTTTCATGATTCTTGTTTCTCATAATAATTTTCTGTTTTCATCATCTTTTTAAATTCTTTTTTTATTATTTTTTTCTTCTATTTTTCTTCTTTCTCATTTTTTCTTCTCGCTTGTCTGTGATTAATTTTAGTGATCTAAACATTCGGCGTTACACTGCGAGATAGGATTTTAACATGGCAAGGGTGCTATATTCTACTACTATTTGTGTAGCGCTTTTGTTTATAGGGGCAGGGGCGAGTCCAGCATTCTGAGTTTAAGGGGGTGTGATAAATGCATTATATATATACCAGTGTCATTCAGAATCGGAAGAAATTAAATATTTCGAATAGCCTTTTCTTGTATGACTGGATGTAAAGGTAATATTTTGTTAAAGGTGAAAGATATAGTATAACAACAAAAAGGAGGCATTCGTCCCCGCACCTTCCTGGATCTGACCCTGGTAAATACGAACCTGACACACGACACGACACAATCAGGTTATATTTGTTAAGTTTGAATGAACACACGTTATCGTTCTTGCTTCATCACACATGATTTCTATGAAAGGTCAGGCAAGCATTGTCTGTTGTCAAGCACGCTGATGTATACATGTATAGCTTTGTTCAGTGGGTGGATGAATGATCTCGCAATGTTACATGGCATAAAGTGTTACCGAAGGAGCAGGTTGTCAGTGATAACGTCGAATTTAATGTCTGCATGGAACAATAACAATTTGTGTCGCACAAACAAAGCTTATTATACCGTTACAAACACCCCCATTTACCCTTTTCCTGAGTCTTTAAACCGAACAACAGGAAACCATTGTATTAAAACAATAAACACACATGCATCAAGGCTACCAGTTAAGTGGCTGAATTAATGCAACCCAGAGAGGTGTAGGGTGGTAAACGTTTACTTGACGAACGGGGGTGGGGGGGGGGGGGAGGGGGGGGGGGGGGGGCAAGAACGTTGATATTAGTGATCATGTAGGCGTATATTGAACGCTTTACTGTGATTGTCTGCATTTAAGATATCCTATATATACCTTTATTACAAATTACGTTCCTGTGAGTTGATTCATCTGTTTGAATCTTCCCTAACGGGGACAGGAGCTTCGTGGGGTGGGATCCCCTGTACACACCCCACATCAAATACAGTCACATTGTCTATTTTGGAAAATACATTAACTGGACGGAGAATTGTTACAGTATAATGTCTTTGTTTGCAAAATATGGACGCACACATATATGGACACACACACACACACACACACACACACACACACTTTTTTTTAATTTTTTTTAAATGATTTTTATTCCTCCATATATAACATTTACATTTGAATATACATACTAAACAAAATATACATATACAATTATAATGAACGAAAATAGAAATGATTATCTTACATACATAAACAAATACAAATCAACTGTACATTCAATTTCCTGACTTCATAAAATAAACATAATGGAGGTTTTGTAACTAAAAGTAAAAGGAACAAAAATATGCCCCTTTACCCCCCCCCCCCCCACCCCCCAATTTAGCCCAAGAAAAACCCCATCCCCATCCAACCACCGATCGCACCACAATCACACACATACCGCAGACACCCATTCCAGTATTCTGCTCGTTTTGATTTCAACCAAAAGAGTAATTAATTAACAATATAGAAAGCTGTCACATTCAACTAAAGAGGGTAGAAACCCAGAACCTTAATAATAATAAACGACTTCCCTATAATTCTAACAAAATTAAATTAATCATATTATACATGTATTTTATGGTGTTCCCACTTTTGTAAGTGAACTCCTAGTTTACCCTTTTTAATAGCCATTTTTTTTTCTTCTTCTTCATAATCCAAAATAATTTTCTGTACTTTCCGTACAGAAGGAAGTACACCTTTTGTTCTAAAAGAATAAATAGTATATTTTAACAAAAAAATAATAGAGTTACAATACTTAACTCTATGCGATCTACCTGTCAGTCCTACAAAAATTATTTTCCAATCAACATTCCTAATTTCAATCAAATCAAAATATTCAATTATATCTAACCAAAACCTTTGTACGTATAAGCATTTAAAAAATAAGTGTGAATATGTCTCAATCTCATTTTTACAAAAAGAGCATAAATTATCAATAACAAATCCAAACCTAAATAAATGTTCTTTTGTATATAGTGCCCTATGTAATAATTTATATTGAAATTCTCTCAACTTACCCACCAAAACTGCGCTCTTTAATCTTAAAAATATATCCTTCAATTCTTCATTACTATAATCAAAATTTGTATGTCCATCCCCAATACACAAATTATATTCCTTTTGAAATGTTTTAACTAAATATTCATACATATGCCTAGATTTTAAATCAATTAACATTCCTATATATCCCGAAACTTTTAATCTAATTTCAAATGTTCGAATATCTACTTGAATAAAGTCACTCGTAGTTTTATCATCTTTCCATTGAAGGGGCAATGCCCCAAAAATATCATGAATCTTTAATAATCCTTCTCCTTTTATTCCCAAGCCTACAAAGTGAGCAACAGATCTCAAATTACCATTCAACATTATATCAGATACCTTGCTTATACCTCGTTGTAATAAATCTTTATCAAAAATCATTTTATTTCTTAAGCACACATGTCTATTATTAAAAACAAAGGGATTACTTTTTTCATTTTCAAAGTGTCTACAATTATCTATATCTTGCCAAACTTTCAAAATATCTACATAAAAGGGCGGAACTTCTTTTAAATCCATCTTATGAATATCATAATCACATAAAAACACAAACCTTCCTCCTACTGATCTACAACAATAATCAAAATATACTTTCCATCCTGAATGCTTATCCCCATACAAAAGACGTTTAAGCCACATTATTCGTTGAGTTTTAACAAAAATTTCAAAATTATTCATTCTAAGCCCTCCAAATTCATAATTCTGATACAAAATTTTTCGCTTAATTCGATCCTTACCATTCCACAAAAAATCAAATGAGAGTTTATCAACTTCCTCATAAACCCACCGAGGTACCGAAATTAAAGAAGAAACGAAATTTAATTTTGAGAGTGCGTACGTTTTTAATAACTGAATTTTTCCCATCATCGTTAAATCCCTTTGCTTCCACCACCCTAATAAACGTTTTATCTTACTTAATACTTCTTTATAGTTCAAAACATCTTTCCGTATCTTATTACGTGTATAATACACTCCTAAAATCTTTATTTCATGAACTAAATTTCCAAAAGTGGGTTCTCCTGGTATTTCAGTATCACATCCCATCCAAAAAAAATAGTTTTTTCCTTATTTACCTTAAGTCCACTAATCTTCTCAAAATCTTCAAAAATCTTTTGTAATCTTTTTATAGATTTTAAATCTTTAACAAATATTGTAATATCATCGGCATACATTACTTGTTTAACTTCATGATCCCCAAATTTAATTCCTTGAAAATTAACATCTTTCCTAATAACCAAAGCCAAAGTTTCAATGGCTACCAAAAATAAATAAGGCGAGAGAGGATCCCCTTGCCTCACCCCTCTCAAAATATCAAAATAACCCGTTGAATGCCCGCCATTCATTACACAACTACTTATACCTTCATATAACATGTGGACCCAGTTACAAAAGGATTCCCCAAATCCAAATAATTTTAAAACATTAAATAAATACCTATGTGAAATAGAATCAAATGCCTTCTCAAAATCAACGGCGCCTAAAAAACCAACAGATCTATTCAATGAATAAAATACCATATCATCTATTAAACGTACTGCCTCGCCTATATTTCTATTTTTAATATATCCAACTTGATCATGATGGATTATTTCACCAAGTACTTCTTTCATTCTCTTTGCCAAAACTTTCGAGACAATCTTGTAGTCCACATTTAAAAGTGTGATTGGTCTATAATTTTTTACAAACAAAACATCTTTACCTTCTTTCTCAATCAATGTTATGACCCCTTGTTTTTGAGAAATTGACAATTCCCCTCTATCAAAAGCTTCATTAAATGCGTCTACCAACATGTCTCCCAAAATCGGCCAAAAAGTGCAATAAAATTCTACAGTAAAGCCATCATTACCCGGTGATTTATTTAATTTCATTTCCTTCAAAACATTATGACATTCTTCTTTCACCATTTTACCTTCACATAATTCCTGACTATCTCTACTTAATTTAGGTATATCCTTTAAAAATGCAGTTTCACTTCCATCTAATAATTCCATATCCTTTGATGCATACAGATTTTTATAAAATATTTTAATCACCTCTAATATGCCCTTTTTATCTTGTATAATATTATCCTCTTCATTATAAATCTCTCTAATTACACTTTTTCTCTTATTAGTTTTTAAAAGCTGTTCAAAATACTGCATATTTCTTTCTCCCTCTTCAAACCATGCTGCCCGGGATCTCACTCTTACCCCTTGATTATAATACTCGTATAGATTCTTTAACTGCATTCGTTTTTCGTCAATTTGTTCACTAATAATTTTTAAAGGTGTATTTACTAATTGTTCTTCTAAATCTTCCACTTCTTTTTCTACTTTTTCAATCTTTTCTCGTCTTTCCTTAGCTTTTCCAGAAGAGTATCTAATTGTATATTCCCTCATCTTCATTTTAATAAAATCCCAAAATATGACTTTATTCTCAATTTGCAAACGCCATTCCTTATCCAAATTCAAAATTTCACCCGTCAATCCCTCAACAAATTCCCTGTCCAAACACAAACTATTATTAAATTTCCAATATGATTTACCATAGCACAATGTATCTACCAGATGCCTAATCTTAATCCTAATGCCAGAGTGGTCTGGTGTAATTGATATCAAGATATCACTTACACTTACTAATTTTTCCAATTTGGATGATATGAACCAATAGTCCAATCTACTTTGAACTACTGGCCATTTCTGTTTAAAAGTAAATTGTCTTTCTTGAGGATTTCGTTTTCTCCATATATCTATCAAATCATATTTAGAGAGAAAATTCACCAATAAATCACGAACCTTTACTTTAAAAACAGTATTAGATCCCAAATAATCCAATTCAAAATTCATTATAGTATTAAAATCTCCTCCTAACAAAATAATATAATCTCGAACTTCTAATTCAAACATGACCTTATCTAACTTCACCAAAAATTCAACTTGCATCTTTTCTTTATCTTTTGTAGGAAAATAAACATTACCTAACAATACTTTTACTCCTTGAACTTCTCCTTTTAAAAATATGTATCTTCCCTCTCCATCTATTATCGTTTGTTCTATCTTAAAACCAAAACTCTGAGTAACCAAAACCAAAACTCCTTTACTGTGATTTGTCCCATGGCTAAAAATCATTGGCCCTCTCCAATCTAACTTCCAATTTTCTTCAACGTCACAAGTACTATACGTTTCTTGCAAAAAAATAATATTACTTCCTTTACTTTTACACCATTCTAATACATTCCTCCTCTTAACTTTATCTCTAAGACCTCTTACATTTAATGATACAAAAGTCAAATTGGAGTTCATTTTATCTAACTCAACCATAGGCGTTAACAAAGAAAATGACAGCCCTATATATTCCTCCTATAACACCGCAACCTAGCACAAAAATATACAAATATGAGCAGAAAACGGAACCCACAACATCACACCACACATACACACACATCCTACAGAGCCCCACTGACCCAACCCGAAGAGCTGAGATCCCAACCATGTCCATCATCGAGAACTAAATAAAAGAAGAAAATATAAGGTAACGTACGAGTATCACACACCCACACACACACACACACACACACACACACACACCACATACACGCACACACACACACACACACACACACACACCACATACACACATACATACACACACACACATGCCTGTACGTACATGTTACGAAATAAATGATGAAAAGGATATAATATACATTACAAATATGAAATTTGTATTTCCATTTAGTTTTACACTATTATGATAAAGCGCTATAAACGATGGTTACATTTTAAATACGTGCGATTATACAAATATGTGGAAATGTGTAGTTCAAAGTGCTTGCGTCACATTTAACGTGATGTAAATCTTAAATTAGTACTGGTGATCGAATTCATCAAATGATATTTGTTCTTTTCAGCAAACAGAAGCGCGAAAAATGTCATGACTTTGTGAACAATTTACACTTTGAAATAATAGACCATGAGCCGAGGCCGGAACAAATTTGGCTGCACCCCTCTGGTGGCTAATAAATTTTCCAGTTTGGGATAGCTTATCTGATGAGATTTGTACTTTCACATTGATACCAAAAATTATTGGCCATCAGAGGGGTGCAGCCAACTTCCGGTCTTGGCTCATGGACTATACTGTATAAGGAAACATATGAACGGTGGCGTATGTACGGGGGACACGTGGCCCCAATAATTTGCCCAAGACAATACAAAACATTAGGGAAAATCTGGGTAAAAACAAAGAAAAATATAAAGTGTGCCCCCCAAAAAAACCCTATTTGGATACCCCAAATCAGGCCGACAAAATAAGACACGCCAAGAAATAATATATTTAGCATTGAGTGATTGCTATGTGCAGACACTATGAAATCGTCTCAAATTTCCATCAATTTTAGTGACGAATTTTTTCTTTAGAAATTTGACATCAAAAGGCAATTTTTTTTACAAAATGAAATTTAACCATTTTTATAATCTTATTTGACATGAGCCTCTCGTTGGATATCGCGTTGGGAAAGGGAAATTTAGGCTGCTGTGTATACATTAAACCCCCCTTAATGTAGAGTATCCCTTTTGCAAGCATCGGCGAACTATAATGAATTTCATACTAACATACATATTAGGCAAGGTATAATGTCATCTCTTACTCCTGTTTCTATATTACATTGTTCATGCGTTTTCGTTTAGTTTTGGTTGCAAGTCCCGTTGAGAACCTTTATGTATCAATGTATATACAAAATTAAAGCTGCCTCAACATGGAATAGATCATCAAGTTGCTTTGAGATAAAGATGAATTCCTTAATAATCGATTGAAGGGGTACATCAGCCAGTGAATCCCCTTGTGTTTCTGCGGTCGTACAGCCATGGCAGCAGTCAAACTGGGATAAGCGCAGCTACCGTATAATATGCCCAGCTACATAGTATAGAGCCTTGACTAAAGTCTAGTTCAGTATGCAGATTCATTGCCTTAGAGTCAGAGATGTCGGCCGCTATATGTTTGGACAGCCCAATTCAAATACTGTCCTCTGGGTATTGGGGGTATTTTCTGGTCTTGGTAGGGGAGAACATGCAGGTGGATTGCACACTTGCGAGACTTAAGCCCGGCGCAGACAGAGCTGACTCGACCCGATCCGACTGGTTTCAATCAGGCTAGAGGTGGGCTCGGTCGGTCTGATCCGTTTCATCGTGTTGAATTGGCCCCAACTAGCATCCGACTGTCTTTCGTCTGGCAAAATGTGTGTCGCAAGGCACTGTTCAAACTGAGCCGATCCGAATGAAAACCAGTCAAATCGGGTCGAGTCGGCTCTGTCTGCAGAGGGCTTTAGACTGGTCTCGATGAAGGCGAGCTCATGTAGTCGTGCCAGCTCCAAGAATAGTGGAAGGGAAAGAGGGGGAATCGAGTTGTTGAAACGGCGTCTCCCTCGTCAGGTTTGAGGACTCCTCTCTCCGTTTTACCGCTTCGTTGCTTCGCCCAGGTGGAATGAAGACGCGTCCAGATCCTGGTAGATATGACACTCAGCAGAAGAACTCGGATTGCCGGATGTCTGGCGGGGGTAAATCCCTTCATCGGAATTAGACGCTGGGTCAGTAGTATTTGTTATGAGACTAGGACTCATGTTGGTAATAACTCTAAGTGGCATTTTTCGTCCCGATAAATTGTAGTTATGGTGGTCATGGTTAAACCTTGTTCCTGTTGTTCCTTGCCTACTTGACTGGGTCTTTCTTCCTTCCCTCTTAAGCCTGTTAAATAGTAAGAATATTTTTCAATCAATTTCTACGACAAATAAGGCCACAAATTTGTTTTTGTTGGATTGGAGTAACGGGCAACCAAACATTAGGGTAGGTAGGTAGGTTTTTTTTTCTCTTCAGGATTCGCACAAATACACAAAAACACACATATAACACACAAATAACACATATCGCAACATTTGTTGACAACCAAAAAAAAAAAAAAAAAAAAAAAAAAAAATCAGAAAAACCTTTAGGGTCGGCGGTATTTTTAGGGTTGGGCGGGTTACGCCAATCCAACCATTTATTTTTCATGGCCTAAGACTGCATGCTGATATATTTTTCTACGGTCAACAAATAAAATGTAATGGCTATTAAAAGTGGCTAACCATCAAGCATGAGTAGTAAGTGTGAAACAATTCAATTGGTTACGTAATTTCTGTCATTTAGCTTTTAAAAGTTGATACAGTTAGTGGAACACTAGTAATAGGTCAGAACATCGTCGCATGATAATACCATTTGATTTGTCAAATAAAACATAATTAAATTTACCGTTTTAGTCGCAGAACAGAGGGTGCAGAGATAATAATAATACAGATCACACATATAGATTTTATGATTGGTATTCCCGTCATTCCTCTTCCTGAGCCTGAAATAACATGGTTGAAGTGAAATGGTCATTAGGACAACGCCACGACAGGCCCTGAATACAGAAATAGATTACTATTCAATAATACCTTTGTATGCTCAAATAATATCAACAATTTCGTAGAATCATATTATGTGATATATCATTTACATTCTTAAAGACTATCCGTTACGAGAAAGACTGCTATTTTATGCATTCGTGACTTTTCATGACTTTTTATGCTATTTTGAACAACGTCTTATTAGTGTCATGATTATAAGAAGATGTTGTATAATTTACCTTGCAATTGGTTCTCAGTTGGCTTTAAGGATGATGTTCCTGTTCAAATCAAATATATAATGTATATAGATGTACTGTAAATAGATTATTGGGTCTTTATAAACACTGGTCCGGCATGAGAGTGTTCTTGTTTTATCGCAGGTCTATCGTAATGTGTCGTAGCTTGTTATAAATGATAGTGGTGTCACTGGTTCCATCACTACATTAGAAAATGATATATCTAATATTTATTCCATTATTATAGTTCTATATTGTAATCTATCTATGAAGTAATTACTGTAAAGATTGGCTCAAAAAATTAACATTTACTTTTCATGAAGAATCGCCATCGTGTCGCCATCGTGCATCTAACTAAAATTGTCCCTTTTCTATAAGCATGCTAGATGGGCAGTAACTTAACGCTCGTGATATATTCAGTACAACTTAAATACAAAATTTGATTTACCTTTAACAATTGTTTCTGACCCGGGGCGAACACCTGGACCAAACATCGAAAAGAAAATGGAAATAACAAATTATACTTTCAACAGTAAATATCTATTGATGTACGTTTGTATGATATGCAATCATTAGCATAATGATTTGTATCATCATCATCGTCATCATCATCATCATCATCATCATCATCATCATCATCATCATCATCATCATCTTCATCATCATCATCATCAACATCATCATCATAATTACTGGTATTATTTAACTTTATACTAAATTTATCATAAACATCAGTGAGAATTATCAGTAAACGGGATAGCCTCCCAGCTAGCCACCTGACGTCGTGCCAACGTTGGGCCGATGTAAAATTCGTTTTAAGAGGACGTTGGGCCGACATGCGACATGCGACGTCCCCGCGACGTGAAAATGTCCGCCAGCCCAACATCAGCTCGGCGTCTTTTTTTAATGCTGGCCCAACGTCATTTTGCGATTTCGGCCCAACATCAATTATTGACAATGGCCCAATGTCAGTTCTAACGTAGGCCCAACATCGATTCCTGACGTTGAGAGAACATCAAGTTCTGACGTTGGCCCGACGTTAAAATGTCCACCAGCCCAACATTGTCCCAACATCATTTTGTGATGTGGGGCAAATGTCAATTTCTGACAATGGCCCAACACCGAATCCTGACATAGGACAGATATAAAATTCTGATGTGGGCTCGACGTTAAAATGTCCGCCAGCCCAACATCATCACTACGTCATTCTGTGATGTTGGCCCAACGTCAATTTCCGCCAATGGCCCAATATCAAATCCTGACGTTGGGCCAACATCAAATTCTGACGTTGGCCCGACATTAGAATGTCCGCCAGCCTGACATTAGTCCAACGTTATTTTTTATTGTTGGCCCAACATCAAATCTTGACGTTGGCCCAACATCAAATCTTGACGTTCGCCCGACGTTTGAATGTCCGCTAACCCAACATTGGCCCAACGTCATCAATGTTGGGTTAGCGGACATTCAAACGTCGGGCGAACGTCAAGATGGATTTGATGTTGGGCCATTGGCGGAAATTGACGTTGGGCCAACATCACAGAATGATGTTGTGACAATGTTGGGCTAGTGGACATTTTAACCTCGCGCCCATATCATAATGTTATGTCGGTCCAATGTCATGAGTTGATGTTGGGCCATTGTCGGAAATTGACGTTATGCCAATATCACAAAATGACGTGGTGACAATGTTCGGCTGGCGGACATTTTAACGTCGAGCCCACATCAGAATTTGATATCTGTCCTATGTCAGGATTTGGTGTTGGGCCATTGTCGGAAATTGACATTTGCCCGACATCACAAAATGATGTTGGGACAATGTTGGGCTAGCGGACATTTTAACCTCGCGCCCACATCATAATGTTATGTTGGTCCAATGTCATGAGTTGATGTTGGGCCATTGTCAGAAATTGACGTATCACAAAATGACGGTGTTGGGCTGGCGGACATTTTAACTTCGAGCCAACCGCGATATGCCGACATCCGGCCAACAACTGTCGACATCGGCCCGACGTCAGGTGGCTAGCTGGGCTGGTGGACTAAACGGTTTAAAATGTAATATGTATTTTTCGTTTTCTCCATGGGTGAGACTGTCAGAAGGGCGTCAGAATGTTAGGGTTCGAAGTCCTTCCCTTTAATACGCCACTATATTTTATTATCAAAAGCAAGGATTTTGCTCTCATAAATAATATTAAAAGAAGAATATACGCACTTGTAATTTGATTCTCTTGAGGAACACAAGAAAGGAATTCTCCATCCTCTTGCCATTCTGCCCGAAGCGTTGATGTTGAGGTTTCGATCTGACAGGTGAGTATTAAGTTGCTTGTCGATTGAAGGGTATATCCTTTATCACAGGTTGCATGTATCGTAGACCCCAAACGCGAATCACTATCATCCGAGACCCATGTTCCGTTCTCAAGTGTCGGGTAACTCCCACAGAATCCGATGGAAGCTAGGATGTCATAGAAAATAGACAAACACAAATAATTCAACGTAAACCATTATTTGATAAAAGTTGCCCAATCATGAAATTATTTGAAACAATTAGGATTAAACGTACAAAAAAATAAGTATATTTCCGATATTTTACGGAAAGAATCATTATGAAAACATATTTCCTTGTTTAATCGATTAGGTTCAATTCAGTAACAGACCTAGAGGGGATCACTGAATTATCATATTAAAACACTACTTACTATCATAGACAGAAACCCAAAGGTCCTGCCGAGTATTTCTCCTTCTCGTTCGTCTGACATCTCGACGACATTTGTTACTGTCTTGTCTTAGTTCAGCTAGATCCACCGCAGATTGGTTGAAGCATGCACATGAATTCTCTTGATGAAGCATAGCAAACTGAGGGCTTGCGTACTTTTCATTGCAATAGTTCAAGCAATGTTGTCTCGTGTAGTTCTTCCGACTTTCTAAAAAGGTTGATCTTTGTTGACGAAAATTGTAACATCCACGAAATGCCAAAGCTGCATATGAACAAAAAAAGTCGAAACAAATGTTCTCAAACATACTTAACAATGATTGTAAGAAACATTCTAAAAAGGACGAAATCAAATGTAAATATGCTTATCGAAGCCTTCAACATTTTCAAAAGGTACAACAAGATTGCTTAGGGGAAAAAAAAGCAGACTATGATTATCTTGACGAAGAACAATTCATGGTGGGAAATAAAAATATCTAACATTAAGCAAACGACTAAATGGACAAGAACAACAAATAAGTAGAGAATATATTTAAATATTCTTATGGATTTCGGCCAATCTCACACGTTGTACACTTCATGCTGGGTGTCAACGTTCCCCGAGCTGCAAATTTGAGTCAAAGCTGTGAGACTATACGAGAAATGGGATGTCAGTAAAATATTTTATGAATCTAGCCCGATTCTCTGAAGTATTTCTTTTTTAGAATTCAACCAGGCTCGTCAAGATTTACTTCGAGTTTAATCATAATAATAAATAACAATACAGCCCTCAAATGGAAGTCAGACAAGATGCTAATAGCAATAGCTCCAAAATCTTTCAGATATTGTTTATTTTATTTTTTAGGAACGTTGGGGTGTAGGGTCCACTTATTCTGAATCAGCCTATGGGATGGTGTGCTTTACTTTGTGTACTTACTGTTGCAAAAAATCGTTGCCAATTGAAACGTTGTGCAGTTCCTTTGACTTACTGGACAGTCTTGATGGCGGAAATGTGCTAGCGAAAAACAATAGTGATAAAAGCAGAAAATAAAGTCGTGTATTGTATAGTTTTGTTTAACATTTACATCTAGGCACAACAAGGCTAGATAGGATAAGCAATTACCCAATCTAAATTATTACAAAGTTTATGCATGGCTGTTTTATGCGCCTTTCAAAATTGTGAAACATGGTACTTTTCTTTAATTTCTGCTCCTTCAACCAAAATATATAAATAGTTATATCTATTCGCAGTCTTTAAAAATGACTTCATTGCTCATACAATCAGGAGGAGGTGTTTAGGGGATGGGGACTTACATTTTTCATTTTGGTTTATATCGATATTCCAAAATTATTTCATTTCATTTCAAGGACTTTATTTTCTGCAATCAATAAACAAATCAGTTACTAGTACAACAAATATGGATAATAATATACATGTAGAACATAAGGTATGCAAACAGTATACAAAGTATAGAACAAAAATACTTATACATAAGTAAGAGTAAATACGCTGGGCCATTGCGTGTATAAAGAAAGAAAGCAGAAGGTCGCCGTTATAAGAAAAAGCTTGAGCAGACGGTCAACCACGCTAAAATACAATGAGTTGTGAAATATTGGCTAAGTAATACAAAATAAAAAGAGGGGGCCATGATACTCAAATAATGTATATTTCAATTAAATATGGATATTGACAGTTCAATTCAATATAAATAATTATAGAATTAGCATGTGAATCTCATTTGTATAAGGCTCATTATCGTACAAGACAGAGATAAGAGAGAAATTAAACAAAAACAAGTGTGCGAGTGGTGCGTGTGTGTGCAAGTGCAAGTGTCCTCATGCGCCAAAATGTTGGATCATCATCGGTACTATGTAACGTCAGACCAACATTTAATTTAATTTCTAAAGTTTTATAAATAACATTTTATTTGTTAGCTTTAAAATTATTAAAATCTTACTTTTGTCACAATGGGCAACATTCCCCAGGGAAACTGCCTTCGGATTGCCGTCAGACTCTTCAAAAGTTATACTGTAGGCTCCTGGATGCCCGGCTTCTCTGCATACTGCATCAGCGTTTAGGATGTCCCAGTTATCGACACATGTATGCTCTGCAACTCTCTTCACTATTTGTACGAACCCACTGTCTGTGAAAGTACTGTTAACATATATGTGTTCTGAATGAAATGTTGAAAGATAGAGAAAGTTAATAGTCATGTAGTCGATCCTATCTTGTTTACTGGTCCTGGATTCTTTTTGATTAATCTGCTCTTAATCGTTTTGAAAATTCATGAATATTATTGTTTTGCATGAGGCAGCAAGATCGACAAGCATTTCAGCATTTCAATTCCGAAATGTCAAATTAGTAAAAAATAGTACGGGAATAATAGTTCTTAATTCCAATTTTATAGTAATAATACACGGGTCTCACAATGTCCAAAACTGACCATCTACCGTGTCCAAAGCCAGGGGCTAAAAGGGGGCCTTTTAAATTGAGCTTGCCTAAAGCCGGGCAGGTTACTCTGTAAAACATATTGAAAAATGTTCACCCGACTACATTAACGCGAATGGCAACTGCCAGACTAATTATTTGGTGGGGCGTATCCGCCTTTGAACATTGTTATTTGTTTACAAATCTATGGGGAAATCATTTTGATTTGTATTAATTTTGTGTAAAGGAGATACACAATGTTATCACAAGCTTAATGAAAGACTGGCTATATGATCTTGTAATAATAGCATGTCGAGATACTTGCTTTTATTTTGGTTTCCGGGGATAATTAGAATGCATTGGGGTATGGCGCCATATTTTTTTACCAAGGCCATACCCCAACCCGTTCCGAAGACCCGATTTTTAGTCAACCTCAAGCAACCAGCTTTTGAGCATACTACGACAACCCCGCCAAAATAAATCGAGCCTCCCCCCAGCCCCCCCCCCCCCCCCCAAGCCCGATAATCATGATAATCGCCAAGTTTGAGTCATATGAGTAAGGGTGAGAAGTGAAACTTTCTCATATAAACTCTCCAAAGTATTACAAACGAACGAGTTGTGCTCACTTGGAGAGAAACAAAAACTAATTTCATAATTTTGATAATCATGAATACTATGCACTTATAACGTTTATATAAGATAAATATTTACCAGATAATGACATTTATTAGGGGTTGTGTGTCATTTACATTATAAAAATACAACTAAAAAACAAAACAGAAAGGCCATGGACCATTCATTTTCTTGATCAATGACTTAAAGGGACTTAGTAACATTGTCCAAATCCTCAAAATAATTTTTCATTCTAGCGGTTCCCTCATACCTTGTTGTATTCGTATTAACAATAAAATCATGGGACAGGTTTCGGTTTTTCAAATTTCCCTTTCGTTACAAAGATATGTGGGCAATTCCACGAAAAATGTTACCCAAGGATGGAAAAATGAAACTTATGGGACAGCCTTGTTAACTACTGGATAGTAATGAGGAAGGACCATATTTTGATGACTAAAGGAAAAAAGTTTGAAATTCAATGCAGAATATTTTTTTGGGGCCATTGAAGTTGGGACAAAAATGATATGTATTACCCCCCAAAATGATGAAATTTGCACCTGTTGTTTGTGAAATAAAATTTTAAAAATATGGATCCCTTCAGAACAATAATTCTACTTCTAATGTCTTGTGTATGCTTTGTTTTAACATCATAGAAAAGGAAATTGTGTAAAAATCTTTACTTGTTGAAAACTGTTATTGGATAAAATCTTGATTCTTACAACATTGATGTGTAATGTCCGTGACGTTTTAGATATAAAAGTTTTTGTAGAAGCAGAAGTCCTAATTCAATTTAATTCAAAATTCATTTGCAAAGCTAGAATGTGATATCATAAAGTATATCAAGAGCATTTACTAAAATATTTGATGGTTTGTCCAGAATGGCGTCACGGACATTACGTCACGACTGCGTCACGGACATTACATACACAGTGAAAAGTATAAAAAAGCAGAGGTAAAATATTTCAAGCATTATTTTCTTATGTAAATGTCTTATTCTAGCCAAGAAATAAGATAATCCCAAGTAACAGGGGGACTACTACCTTCCTGGTACAAATTTTAATAAATTGTATCATTAATCAGATAGTGAACTTTGAGTCAGTACTCTGAACTATTTATAAAACTAAATTCCTTGCTCAATTTGAGCATGCATGTCTCAATAATCAATAAAGACTTGACTAAAACTTACTGAGAGGAGAAAGAGATGGTTAAATCTCATATAGTATAATCAAATTGCAAAAATTATACTCTTAGTCCATGATTTTCCATGTGTTATGCCCATGATGTACACAATTGTTTTATATTTTACAATTTGTTTGCACAAAACAGCATTGTACCTCATCAAAAATGTATAATATTGTTTTAAATAGTTGAACATTTGGTTTACTGCACATTCTGTTGAAAAATTTCAAATTTTACAATAATTTTGGAAAAAATTGTTGCTATTTTTAATTTTTTTTTTTTCTAATTGAAAAAAATTGAAATATGAATTTTTTTTCGCAAAACCGTTTGATTACATATCAAATGTACAATTAAAAAAATTTCATGCACAATGGAGCATTTTTTGCGGGTTATTTCTGAGTATAGAGTAAGTGGACAAAAGTGTAATGTCCGTGACGCTGAAAATGTAATGTCCGTGACGCAACGTTTTGTTGTCTAAATCACAAATGCCTGGCCCGTGTCTCAAAATACAACTTGGATTCAATTCATAATTGCCTTGTCTATAATTAAATATCTAAATCCCCTTTGTGAGGTGTCAGAACTCACAGACTTTTGCAAAGATGTATATGGATGCAAAAAGTCATGTCCAAAAAATGTAATGTCCGTGACGGCGCACATTTTGCAGAATTACTCAGTAACGAATTGGATAAATGTTAGGAAACTTTTTTTGCATACTTAACTAGGCTATTGTTTTGTAATCAAAATGAAAGTTAGACATTAGTTAGAGGTATGAATTAGTAGTGGCATTGGAAAGTCATGAAAATTCTCTGATTTGTAATGTCCGTGACGCTGGAGTTGCCCATGTACGATCGAAGTATTCAGATAAGAAAAACTCCGGGCGAGTTTTTCTTCTGTGTACAAAGTGAGTGCAGTGAGTTATTGAATATCACTTTGCATTTTCGCTCATTACTTGGCCATGCAATGTCCATTTGACTTAAAAATGTCACACAATACCCTGTGGACATATGAGATAAAAATAATATACATTGCATCAACCATTCATCACTTTTTGCACATGTCAACAAAGTTACTAGATCCCTTTAATGGTAAAATAATATGCAAACACACACATTCAACAAATTATGAATCTGATTGTAAACTGAATGATGGATATATTTATAAAAACAATTTCATGTCACAATACATGTTTCGTTACATATAAAGAATCTTATATGTTTGTAGATTCTTCTCAGTGTATCAATCTAAACAATAAAATGATAACTTACCGTTCAATAAACAGCGGAGTGTCAAGTTGAACCCTTGCTCTTGATAAGACGCATCGGATGTGAATATCAATTCAATACTGTGCCCACTAGAAATAAATGGTGTGAATCCTGCTCCATCTCCACTGTACTTCAGGTTTCTGGATGGGTCAGTAATGTCCTTTATACAGAGTACATCGCCTTCTTCAGTGTAAAATGAGTTGAACTCAACCATGAGGCGACATGTATGCTCGGCTTGTACTTTCCACTGGACAATTGTTCTAGAGTCATAGTTCGACGGATAGTTGGGCGAATGGATGTTTTCATCTGAATCTCTCGTGATGTTGACCGTGTAGACAGTCGTACCTAAAATAAAAAGTTTCCCTGAATCAATAACATTCACTGAGCATTGCTAAATGAACTAAATGTGTCGTGCTACATCCAATGGTATTGTAGAACTAAATTATTTGTTTGAAATTGTTATAATACATCAATCTCCAAAATCTAACTTACCTTTCAATAAACAGCGGAGTGTCAAGTTGAACCCTTCCTCTTCATAATATGGATCTGATGTGAATGTCAATTCAATACCATGCCCACTAGAAATAAATGGTGTGAATCCTGATCCCTCTCCACTGTACGCAAGGTTTCTAGACAGATCAGTATTGTCCTTTATGAAGAGTTTGTCTTCCTTATCCGTGTAAAATGAATTGAACTCACCCATGAGGCGACATGTAGGTTCGGCTTGTATTTTCCACTTGACAAATGTTTTAGAGTCATAGTTTGACGGATAGTTGGGTGAATGAATGTTTTCAACTGAATATCGCGTGACGTTTACCGTGTAGACAATCACATTCATAGCTAATATACCAAAGGAAATAAAATAGATGGAATTATGTGATTATGATATTGTGGTATCCAGCAAAACGGACAGATTGTATAGGGTCATAGTTCGACGGATAGTTGGGTGACTGTGTTTACCTCTGAATCTCTCGTGACGGTTACCATGTATATATCCGTAGCTAATATACAAATATACGAATATTATACATTATTAAATTTCAGCACCAATACGTGTTCTTTTGTGACAAAATATCACTTTTCGACGAAGATTTCCTCTGACAAAAATGTGTAATTCAGCGCGATTAGAATATAAATAACCGCCTTATTAGTAAAGAGGAATAGCCCGCATCAGAAGTAGGAATGTTTTCATAATAAACATTATTTTTCAATCTAAAGTGAATTGTACAAATATCGTTTACATCAAGTTCACAGCAATCAAGAATAACATCAAGACGTGTTGTACAAGATCTAGCTCTCTATTTTGACGTTCATAATTTTGAAAAATATCAATTAAATTATTAAAGATTTTGATTATTTAAAACCCGGAAGCGAAATAATACATTATAATTGATAGATTTACCTGCACAGATTGGTACCACTGCGAAGAGTAGGCCTGCTACAAGACGTGACAAACCCATCATGCTGAATGGATATGATCTATGCTATTATTTTATAAACACCTGAAAAGATTATAAATTCACGCAACGTCCTTTGAAATATAGATGTAAAAATATGAATACAATGTAAGTTATACAATTATCCTTTATCCACAATATGCATTCATCACTAGAACATAATCCTTAAAAGTATGTTAATAATATCAGTAATCACGACGAGTAAGATAAAAGTAATCCAATATAAAACTGCCAGTAGTACTCGCAGGCACGCGGAATACAACCACGAATTAAATTCTAACCAATCAGAGATCGACACAGAAATGGGGAGAGGGGGAGTGAGGTGATGGTTCGTGATTTGGTCTTGAATATTCATGAGCTATTTGCTTGTCCTTCCTCATATCTCTTGAACAATCATATAACTGAAAAAGCGAAAGGTCATCGCGCATGCGCAGAAGAATCAAATCATGGGAATATTCATGAGCTATATGACGTCACACTTTTTACCTTATTTGGTGATGGATATGCCTTGTAAGTCAAGTTTTGCCATGAATAATGTTTGAATATTATCACTTATCAATAATTAACAATCTATAGTAATCCTAAATAATAATGATATGCTAATGAGAACATTATTTGCGTAAATTTACAGCGAGCGAGCTGAACTACGCATGCTCAGAAGAACTTCGCTGCAGACAGTTTAAAAACGATTCACCCACGTTTGCGTGAGAAATGGTAGTAAATGGGATCTTCTGGGACCACGTGAATATGCAAGACCAAAATACAGAGCTTCCAATTTAACGAATTTTTGGGCGAGTTGACTCTCTAGTCTTTAAAATCCCCCCCCCCCACACACACTTTTAAAAGTGATTTATAACACACACACACACACACACACACACACACACACACACATATACACACAAACACTCACACACATGCACGCACACGCACACTCACACACACACATACTTACCCGGGCATACTTGTGGGCACCCGACTTGTGGGGTACTTATGCTACTACAGGCTGAAGGAGTGCTACTGCAAACTGTTTTTTTTTCCACAAAATCTTTGCAACGAAAAAAGGCAACCTTCTGAGTGCATGGGAGGGTAGGGGTGTGTCTAGAAAAAAAAATCCTCAAGTATCACTTATGAGGCACAGTCTCAAGATTTTGTCACATAACTCTTTGAAGCTAAATACGCCGATTTAAGGCTATTCCTTAGTGGGGTCTATGATTTATTCCCCACAAGGAAAAAATACCCCACAAGTATATAATTGTACCCACACGAGACCCCACAAGAATGCCGGTGTGAACACACACACGTACACACACACATTTACACGCACACACACACTCACTCACACACATACAAACACGCACACAAACACACACACACACACACGAACACAAAACACACACACACACACAAATAAATAATCTTATTCAATAGATTTCTTCTTGGAGAAAAACTCACACACAACCCACAAACTTGCGCTTTTCCTACATGTTGCTTCGATACGCTCTTTCCTTTGTTATTACATTATGAAAGCTCATTCGAAAGGGTTTGTTTATATGAAACTAAAATAAATGTCGAGGGTGTCATTTACTGAGTGGCGTTGCTTTTAAGTCTAATGCTTATCAATATACAACATGCAATAATCCGTTTTAACATCCTAATACTGTGATACATGTATATAAACATAATCTTAACGTTTTATTATGTTTATTAATTTTGTATTCATATTTGCGTTTTTGCATGGAAATGAATACATATCGATAACCGGGTCTACCATAGTTATGATTGCCTTTAAATGCCAAAGAATAGTTGAGTTTGGTACATATACAGAACTAATTATTAAAGGTAGTTAATGACGACCACAAACTTGACTGACAACATCAACTAATGTATCCAAGTATTTTAAACATTGTTATAAACAAATTGATATATGTTGATAATGCATAATATTTGTATTAATCGAGATACCTTTTAACTAAAGAAGAAAAATACAACTTTACATCACATAATACCTGAGAATAAAAAATTACATTATGTAAAATATTTACCTTAAACCTGTTGATCAGAAATGATTTATTTATACATCTATTTACATTTAAGGGATATATCAACTTTGTAGAATTCAACCAAAATGATTTGGGTCTTTCACACTTCTCATGTTTCTTGTTGTTTGGCTTATGGAAACAGAAGAATGAAATTGATCTTGATTTTCCAAAAGTTTCTCTTATAGAGCTATTCAAGATTGAATTTGAAAGCGTCTATAGACACTTACAGATCGAATTCGGATACCCAATCGTCCATAGAATATCCGAATTCAGATAATTCACGCGAACGATCGAGATAAATTTAGAAATTTAGAAATTTATTCCATTTCTATAAATATCTGACATATCATTGTCAATAATCTTACAATAAAATTAGTGTAAATGAAGTCTAAAATATGACCGGTAATGGATCACTTTAAGGAACTATTTATAATAAGACTATTGGATAAATAATACTCTAAACATGTTTTCATAAATGTCAAAGAAAATATGTTTTCATAATAAGAATTAATTTGTTTTAACTTTTTATTACAGTACAACTATTTACCTCCGAAATTTAATACAGATGAACTTTCATGCTAATGTTTTCATAATTTTCCAAACTCTTGGGGGATTGAGCATTTCATACATTCATTATTATATATTGTTATACATTTATACCACATGTATGCTTTCAACTATGTGAAGCAACTATATACATATGTTGTGAAAGAAATAACATTAATTTAGAACCAATTAATTTAATTTAATTAACTTAATTAATGTGCTATAAGTGTATTAAATCAAATATTACTATTTAGGATTTAAGTTTGATAATTTGTAGTATTCGTAGCGCATATAATCTATATAATTTACACTCATTTATATCCAACCCTTGTAGGTATAAACGTACCCTGACATGGCCCTATGGGCGAAAATTCGGAGAACTATGTTTTCTTACGGTGTTTTATTTAAATTTTTGTCTCTATTCACCACACCGACGCAGACCATCTTTCTGAACCCCTTGTAGGTATATATACATTACTAAATTAATATGTAATTAATTAATGCTTTTCCACTTAAATAAATTAAATGAATCATCTAAATTTAGATCAACATAAAAAAAAACATGTATCATATTGGACTAGTTAGTAGTATATCATCATTATTCGTACCTACTTTACATCATTTAATATACATGTATTATGTATTAATGTACAATGTATATATTTATATATCTCACTTCAATATACCAGATGCGACATCCAGATAACTCATAATTTATGTACAACCAACTTATACACATGTAGATTATGTCAGAGGACTAGTACCGTTGTACAAACGTCAACTAAACCTTAACAAAAATCAAACTAAATACGTACATGCAGGATAATCTTTAAACAAAAAATAGTATTCATAGGCCCCTTTATCTAGACATACTTAATAAATCATAATTTTGTTCTTATAAAATCCAACATATTTCACTCAATATACCTCTGATGTACGACAACGCAGTACTCAATATGACTTATTGAATGAAACATTAACATTAATGGATTAAATAATAAAATGAGATATAGTCATTAATGAGTGAATAGTGTTCTGATGTACATCAATTAATCACTTAAACCAATTTTACCAAACCGGCGTTTAATTTCATTAATCATTTCAATTTTAGAACTTCATGGACTCATTGATCGGTCCCTCACCCCTGTAGTATAAGTTCACATTGGCAGTGAAGTACGCATCATTGTGTACACATTATTTTGCAAAAAAGAAGAAATTTGTCATTGTGTAGGTAAATATAGAAAAAGATCATGGAAATGGCAAGTGTTTTATGATTTCACAGCTATTTATTTTTTGCGGAGATGATAAATTTAGCACAGTACACGTTACGTGACAATATTAACATTCGCGAAATGTAAAGTAGTAGGGTGTCTTTTCATAACGGCCACACGATATATTTTGTTTTGTGTACGATACTTGAATTCGTAGCTGTTTTTATTTTGAAAAGGAGACAAAGACAGACAAAATAAGCTGAATGGTTTTGCTTAGATTTCCAATTATAATTCCTCTTATCTATCTTTGTTCAATGGAAACTTCAGATTTCTTGGGTAAAAAGTCTTTTTTAAAGGGATCTAGTAACTTAGTTGACGTGTGCAAAAAATTAAGAAGTGTCAGTAAAATGTGACATGTCTTTAATCTGATATACGTATTCAATGGATGCTGTGTGAAATGTCCATGGTATAATGAGCGTCAGATGAGCGCGTATAGTACGCAAATATGCAAAAGGATATTTGCTCACTCATTGCACTGACTTCGTACAAAGTTTAAATCATCCACTGGATAATGTCAAATCCGAACACTTCAACCATAAACTACTCTTTAACGAAAAAGAAATTCGGAAAATAGAAACATATTAATCCATGCATGCTTGTATTGGTAATTCGAATAAAACGAGGTATGTGAGAACTGCTCGAAGTCAGTTTTGTCGCGATTTTGACAACATGAAGGGGCCTTGCAAAGTTAAACAAATTCAAAACATACAAATAAAATTTGTATAGAGCTCAACCCACCCACACACCCCTCTATCCAAACTTTTTTTGGAAATTCATTTCTGATCTTCATCTCCGATCTCCATCTCCGTTTTTCAATTTGTTATTTTTAAAATCCAAAATGGCACTAGACCCACCCACCCTATTCCAAATCTTATTTGGATGTTTATAATTTTGTTTTAACTTTGCAAGGCCCCTTAGTAGATCCCTTTTATGATTTGAAAGAAATGATCAGATGACGGCCAGGGTCCCGCTAACGAGGGGCTCTGCTGCGAACGTGATGGCGATGAGGAGGAAGATGCTGACAACGAAGAACACGCGGTCGACGCTGAAGGCAATGATCTCCATCTCGGTATGCGACGACGACTGTAATGGTAATTGGCAGTGGTTAAAATGATAAATGATAAATGAAGAGCAATAGTTCCAAAAAGCGCTAAATCCACTTTTTATAACAATCAAGTTAACGATATCAGTACATTAATAAGCTACGTAGCTATCTATAAATCCAAATTGTAGGACAAATTACACAATCAAATAAAAATATGGAACGTTTCACTTTCATATTCCAATATATATGCATGACATACAAAGTTGGACAAAGAAACCTGATTTTCTCCGAAGTTTAAAAAGTGGATAAAGCGCCCTTTGGAACTAAGCTCTTCAAATATTGATTAAATAGGGTATATTATGATGATAACTAACATCTTGCTAATCACTTTGCCAATAATATTCATTAAAGCACAAAATACACAACCATCACAACCGAATTAAGGTTACAGACAAATTAGCATTTCGATAATATATACGGAAGAAGAAAAAGGATATTTGGGTAGAAATAAATCAGTTATATTCGTGCAAATCGCCGTATCCGTGCTAATTAAATCGCTATAATTTTTCGGCTTAATTATTTAGCATTCGTACAAAAGAATAAGAAATAAACAGACAAACATGTCCAATATTTTGTTCATAATCGGTTCATTTCCGAGAAACCTAACTCATATGGGGGCATAGTCATATGCTTTCGGATGAAATAGTATATTGTTTCTAGCCAAAATCTTGTACATTTAAAAAAAAGAAAAATTATCGCAATACCTGACAAAATCGTATGTTTAATTGGTCATAACCGTAATCATGGTAATATGGCAAATACGGGAAGTAATGTTAGGGGTAACATGTGTCACCCTTCCAACCCCGGCCCCCTCCCAACCCCCAAAGAAAAATAATGGGCCCATTTTCAACTCCGCCTTGTGCGCGCACAAATTGGTACATTAATGCACATTAGGCCCGTTCACGTAACACAGACGGAAATAATTGCGATGTAAATTTCGAATTTTGCATCGCGATCCAAATTTCGAATTGTTTTGCCGTGTGGACATACAAATGTCGAACAAAATCGCGATTAGGATAGAGATGCAAATCGCGCTAAGTTCGTCGATTTGTTAGAAATAATCGCGATTCTATGGAACTAATCGCGAATATTTGCCACGCGCGCGGTGTGTGTAAGATCGAAATTATTAGTGGATGTGGTGTGGCAAGATTGGTAAAGCGCGCGCTTTCCGATCATGAGATCCCGAGTTCGAACCCTGCCCACTGCCTTTGTCCTTCAGCAAGACAATTTATCCACATTGCTGCTCTCTATATACCCAGGTGTATAAATGGGGACCTGGTAGGAGGTGAAATCCTATACGTGAAGGATCTTCTCAATGCCCATCTGCCGCTTGGAAGGAATGCTCCCCAGGGAGTGGAGATGGTGCACGCAATGTGTGCTGGTTTGCATTGTATCCTATGACCGGGGGTAATATTATCATTGTTAAGCGCTTAGAGGAAATTATCAATCATATTAGGCGCTATATAAATCGAGTATATTATTATTATTATTATTATTATTATTATTATTATTATATTATTATTATCCCATCATGCAACTCGCTTATGTGGACGCGCATGCGGTTCGCAAGCGGTTCTGCATGTGTGAACGGGCGGAAATCATTGTGAAATTTGAATCGCGATGCAAGTTTAGAAATTATTTCCCTTTGTGTGAACGGGCACAAATAATTTCGAAATTCTGATCGCGATTCAAATCGCACGAAATAGGTATGTGTGAACGGGCCTAATAGGCAGTTTTTGAACGTATTGTGCCCAATGCTTCAATTTGCGCGCGGGCGTCATAATTTTTGACTTACCCGACTACCATTGGTTACTAACGATCGGTGCGCTTACCGTAGATTGTTCTTCCTCGTGTTGCCCTCTGATCGATGTTCTCTCATCTTTCCCCCTCTGCTTCATCCAGCCAGTTATGGTAGCGATGGGTGTGTTAGCTTGTCCGGTGTCTTGGCTCTCCTTAGCCTGTCCTGCCGGTGATTTCTTGTCGAAAGTTAAATCTTGCAGTGGGGTATTATCTAAATAACATAACAAAAACATTTTTACAGATTAATAATATTCTTTTATTGTCCAATATCTGGGTTTTTTTTTGTGTTTGTTAATTGGTTCTATTCCAATGCTGTGTGCATAAATTGTTCGTGAAACCTCACCATTTTGTCTAAACAATCAGTTTCATGAACGTATACTATTAGACATGATCCTTACTGGCATAATTACGTAATACAATATATATGCGATACTCATATTGATTCATTATTACTAGCCCACTATCCTTTTCTACAAAATCTCAGGGAAACATCATTTTCACAGGTAAGACCGTCTCGATACTTGACAAAGGAGACAATGAGCTAAGTAGCAATCAAAATATATTACACATCACATTTGGGTTTTCTTTTCTCTATCGACGTTGCTTTTGATTGTTGAGTTACAGTACATTTTTTGAATACCGTAATCATAGTGATAAAATCAATCCCTTTGTAGCACCTGTATTTTGCACACGGCTCGCTGAAGAGCATTCCAGTTTGTCCAGTGCAGCCACGAACGTTATGGTTGGTAGAAATCGCAGGAGGACCCAGCGCGCAAACGCGTTGCGCACGCGCCACTTCTGAAAGCTGAGATTTGTCGCCACGATGGAGACGAAGGTGATCGTAACGAGCAGGAGCAACGAGTAGACGCTGTAGAAGATGACGAGGGGCTCCTGTTCCGGAATCGATGACTGCGGCATGGTCCCCGAGATGACGATCTGGAAGACCGTCTGGCCCAGGACTAACGCGAGGCAGGACGATACGCGCTCACCGCCTTTGAGCGGAACGAGGAATGAGGCGAGCGCGAGTAGGTTGAGCACGACCAGAGGAGACACCATGTTACGCAGATAGTACTCGGGCAGGCGTTCTAGCGAAATCGAGAAGTCCAGCATCGGGTACACGCAAGTTCCCTTGGCGTTCGGCCAAACGAAGGCAAACATGGAGACGTTGGTGACCTTCCACTGCGGATGCGTGTTGAGGGTTGTAGTCATGAAGGCGCCGTTGGCCACGTATGTAAAAGATTTGTCCCCGAAACCAGGCGCTGTTATCATCATGCTACACGTGTGTTTATCGAACGGAAAGGCGGCCAGGTTGAAGGCACAAGTAGTGGAGTGCATAAGTGCGGATTCAACTATTGCCCGTCCATCGGCCTGTATGCGCACCCCCGAGGCCTCGGCTTGGATTGGACTCGCGGGCTTGGTAGCCCCGACCCTGGGATAAAAGAAAAATGGTTGAAGACTTTGATCAACGTATATTGATTTCGTAAAATGTGTAGTGATATGCTTGTATGACGTAAAACTTACTTTCCATACAATTGTTTAGCTCTGGCGACAAAACCCTACGCTATACAGAGTGTCCCAGATAAAACGAAACCGGATTTCATGGCAGAAATTTTCTGTCATAATGAATAATTTCCTTGATGAGATATACATGTATGAAAAGCAGCTCTGTTTCTCTCCTTTCATTTGATGTACAACTTATGGCACATAATTCACGCATGACTGAATTAAAACAATGGAAATTGGTGTTACCAAAAATCCATTTGCACGCAGAAATTGCAAGTTTGGGTGAGTTTTGGGGTGAGTTTTTAGGGTACCGTAGTAGACGTACTTATCTTGAAAAAGGACAAACACCGCATACAAATTAATATTGTTATCTTTTATATGACACCTTATGCACAAAAAATAAATCATTTATGCCAGAGAACAAGTACAATGAAAACATGCTTGATTTCAGCCCAAATGAATAGCTTTCAATAGACGTAATGATTGGGTGAATTCACACAAAAGAATGTGGTGCTACAGTGTAGGCTGCTAAGTCAGGAAAGCTGAGCGACTTCTTACTCAACTATCTACTCATTAGGGCAGACATTAGGTATGTTTTCATTGTACTTGTTCTCTGGCATACATCGTTTATTTTCTTTTGCATGAGGTGAAAAGATACAAATATGAATTTGTATGCGGTGTTTGTCCTTGTTTAAAATAAGTACGTTTACCACCCTAAAAACTCCTAAAAAAATTGCAATTTCTGCGTGCAAATGAAATGTTGGTAACTCCAATTTCAATTGTTTTAATTCAGTCATGCGTGAATTATGCGCCATAAGTTGTACATCAAATGAAAGAAGAGAAACAGAGCTTTGCATACATGTATATCTCATCAAAGTTATTATTCATTATGACAGAACATTTCTGCCATGAAATCCAGTATCGTTTTTTCTGGGACACTCTGTATAACCCTCTGAATGCCAAAATAAAATAATAAAAAATATCCACTGGACGCAGTCATTTATATGTATGTTTAGTAGTGTGCTATGGCAGGGATGGCCCAATTCTGTGTGTGTGTTTGGGGGGGGGGGGGGGGGGGGCGGTAAGCACACGAATAATTTTTGGGCCAGACATTTGTTTTTTTTTTCCCCACAGGTTTTCAATCTCCTAATGTTTGTATTTTTGTTTTTACTATGTTTTTTTCTTCTTTTTTTAGGGGGGGGGGGGGGGGCACATACCCCTCATCCTCCGTACCTACGTCACTGCCCACTTTCCCCATGGGGCCAAAATATACAAATCATATTACAATTTGCATATGATGCCGTCACTAAACCTCCTTAATACCCCAACCCGTGCGCTCAAAACCAAACAAATCTAGACGAGATTATATACTTACATGTTGAGGACATACAACGGGGGTGTCCATATTGAATCCATCGATACCCTAATTACTGACATGTTTCCGTACTCCTGTGGATTCCATGCCAGGCGAGGATCGTCCCATTCCTGGATTTGCCACCGGAAGTAAAAGCGAATTGTAAAAATAATCTAGGTTTTCCCGGCGTCCATTTTAACACTTTTTTCATGTTTGTCATTCAATTATTTACAATTGTATTTAAAGGGGAAGTTCAGTTTTGGTAGAGAGGGCGCTGCACATCACAATTTTTGTGTGAGGTAATGAAAAACTGAGTGTCGAATTTCAGAGATTTTGTGAAAGAACATGCAATTTTAATGGCAGAATAAACTTTATTTGGTCAAAATCGGTCCAGAAACGGCTGAAATATCAATAAATATATCCGATCTTATAATTATTTTTGGCCCAAATAATTAGATGAGTTTTCAAAAAATTCAAAAAATGCCTACACTTTTTCAAAAATTTTCAAAAGCGTTTTTTAAATAGTTGTCATGGTTGTTGATGATCTCTATATTTAATCATTATTCAACAAGACATCACATGCATAATTTTGTATGAAAAATGGTTGAAACCAATGCCTTAGTTGAGAGCGCCCTCTTGTGTTTTAATGGCGCTTTTTGAATGTTAACAGGCTTTAATACTTAGTCGTTTGTATTTTTATATACGTTTCGAGCATGGTGGGGTTATAAATATTAGTTTGTAATGTTACTGTGCAGGTTTTGGTTACTAAAGTTTAGACTTACCAAAACCGTACTACCACTTTAACTTTCGTCCCGAGAAGCCGAGAATGTGCTAATTGATGCCACCTTCAATTTCGTCTATTGTCGACCCATTTCACAACAAGTGCATTCAATTAAGTAATCGTTTGTCACGCATTTTCGTTGATAACCAATTAATTTGTCGGTCACAGTTGCTGAACACATCTGTCACTGCCGAATTTGAATCGTACTGGACGATTTTGTGTAACAAATGACTAAATTGAATGGACTTTTGGTGAAATTGGTCGACAATAGAAGAAATTGACATTGGCATTAGGACATTCTCGGCTTTTCGAAACGAAATTGAAGTACACGCATTTCTTGCTCATGGGCGAATTCGGTCATTCAATTTCGCAATCCTAGCATCCGAATTCGTTAACTGGCATCCCATTTTCAATTTAGAGCAATCAAAATCACTACGCGTTCATTAAATTTCATTTTCGGACACAGAATTTTTACTTCGTACATTCAAATTCACACGGTCATCTGAACGTGTGAATTTGAATGCACGAACGTGAAAATCTGTGCCCGGAAATGAAATTGCATGCACGTATATTGATTTTGATTGCTCTAAATTGAAAATGGGATGCCAGTTAACGAATTCGGATGCTAGGATTGTAAAATTGAATGACCGGATTCGCACATGAGCAAGATTAAATGCGTGAATTTGAATGACTCTTGTGTGAATTTTAGTGAGAAAAGTATGAAATTGGCCGGGAAAACCTATATTAACTAATTGACCAATACAAATATATTTGAAAGAAGAACAACACCACTGCCCCATATCATTTGCCTAGAATTGAAAAACTGTTGGAAGA
Organism: Echinarachnius parma; assembly: GCA_037951105.1. Lineage (NCBI taxonomy): Eukaryota > Metazoa > Echinodermata > Echinoidea > Clypeasteroida > Echinarachniidae > Echinarachnius > Echinarachnius parma. The sequence continues at coordinate 48,440 of JBAMJV010001951.1, forward strand.
AACTTTAAGATGAGCAGTAATAAGGAAATTACCAAAATTGCTGGGATATTGATTAGCTTAAAATATGCTCTGTTCCTACTTGTGGCTTTGTATAGGGGTAACCTCACTATTCATCAGGGTCGTTATTAAAGGTAGTGTTGAGTATTGGTATTTCCCGAAGTGCCCCCCGATATTTGTTTGTGAGATAATGAAAAACTGACTGTCAAATTCGAAAGAACATACAATTTCAATGAAATTATACACTCTATTTGATCAAAATCGGTTCAGAAACGGCTGAAATATCCATAAATATATTTTTATTCAAAATGTTCTTCACCGGCAATCACGGGCGATATTTAGACTTTTTAGAAAAGTTTCAAAAAATGCTCGAAGACTACTTTGAACAAAATCAGAATAGGTTTTTAAAAAGTCGTTGATGATATCTCTATTGAATCATTATTTTAACAAACATTAAATGCACAATTCTGTAAAAGAAAAAGAAGGCCAAAACCAATGATTGTTTTAAACAGCACCCTCTTGAGTTGTAACGTCTCTTTTTGAATGATAACAGGGGTTTTACTTAGTCGTTTGTAATTGCGTATACTTTTCGAGCATGGTGAAGTTATAAATATTACTTTGTACCGTAATGGTGCAGGTTTTGGTTATTAAAGTTAAGTTTGACCAATACTCGACCATGCCTTTAAAAAGGGTTGCTATTCATAGTGGTCGGTATTCATAACGTTATATTTCCCAATAATGAAGGACCACTATTTATACAATAAAAAAGGGTGTCCCTATTCATAATGGCATAAGGACCTCTTATCACAAGGGTCGCTACTCGTAATGCAGAGGAAGGGCCGATATTCATAAACTGGGAAAAGGATAACAAATCATGAGGCTCGGCAGTCATAATCCTTCTATGAAGTGTGGCCTAGGGCTAATGAAACGGAGATAGGCGCCGCCTTATGTGCCAACATTGGTACGGGAAAGACTTTAACTTTAACTTTTATATTCACCTGCTTAAAAGTTACCATTGGAAAGGTATTATGAATGTAATGTAAAGATGTAATGAGCAGCTTTTAAGTGTAGTAGTTTTAAAAAAAGTATTATGAATAGCGGCCCTTAAAGGGCAATGAAACTATGGCTTTCGGCTATTATTATCGTTTAGAGGGTGAACAGACATTTTATTTGATACATAACTTGGCAGTTTTGGCCTCCTGGATCCCATGAAATCCTTACGTGAACATACCCACATTTTACTAATTCTTACGGCGGCAAAAGGTGATGGGAGCGGCCATGTTCTTGTAATTGCCCGACATGCTTTGCAAACTATGACGAGTGTGCTACGGGCCGAACAAAAAGCTTTTCACTGATTTACAGACTCGTCAAAGCATCTACAGTACAAGTATTCAGACAATGGTTTCAATAGGTCATATTGAAATGCATTAGTGCATATCACTGACCATATTAAGTCCGCACACACCTAATAATGGCGGCCTCCAGTGTTCGCATGAATAGTGGTAAACCCGATAGAGTTTTCACATATTTCTCCCAAAGCAGAAATCTGAGTCGGAGTTATGTTATATATAATAAAAAAAGGCATATTACGATATATCAAGTAGGATAAACTATATTCTTGAGTTGCATTGCCCTTTAATATGAATTATAAATAGCGACCATGTTCTTACATTATGAATCACGACACGGATTTGATTTGATTTGATTTTTTAAATATTTTATTCAACCATTAAAAACATACAGCAATGATATTACAAATGATATAGGTTAAGTCGATAATGGTTAGGGCCCTTTAAAAGCATATAAGCTTGTCAGTAAGGACCCTGTTAAATTATACAAAACGTAAAAATAATCCATTTGTTTAAGAAAACAGTAAACTTAAATACCGTAAAATTAAATACAAAGAATTTACAATTACAAAGAGCACCCTCATCCCCACCCCCCACCCCCACCCCTGATCCCACACTCTAAACAATTGTCAATCTAAAAAGCGCATCATAAAAGACTTTAGTGACACAATACCGGCTATTGAGGCTATTCCTTTGGGAGCGTGTATACGGTTAAGTACCATGGGCGTCGATACTTACGTAATATGAATACTTACATAATATGAATAGCGACACGTATGAGTAGTGACCCTCCATTTGTAGTATGAATGACCCTTTTCTTAGATTATGACTTGCGATCCTTATAAAAGAAAGTACCCTTATAAATAGGGAACCACTCTTCAAATTAGGAATAAAGACCCGTATGACAAGTCGACCCTTATGAACAGCGACCCTTATGCATAGCGAGCGGACCCCCTGACAAAATGGGTCACATAGTGGAACATTTGGGATCAATCTATGACGTATATTTACCATCGTGATCCAGGAAAACCCATGCAACATCTGATTTCTCTCGTCCTGAAAGAACAACAAACAAAGTAATTCATTAAATGTTAGTAGTATTATAACGATTATTATTATTATTACTACTTGTATTATGATTATTATAAGGATTATTATTATTATTACTACTTGTATTATAATTATTATTACTAGCTTAAAGGGGTAGTTCAGCTTTGGTATAGAGGGCGGTGCATAAAATAATTTGTTGTGAGATTATGAAAAACTGAGTATAAAATTGAAAGAGCATACAATTTTAATGGCAAAATAAACTTTATTTGATCAAAATCGGTTAAAGGGGTAGTTTAGTTTTGGTAAGGCTGAATTTTAGTAACCAAACCTGGACAGTAACACTATAAACTAATGGTTATAACTCCACCATGCTCGAAATGTATACAACATTACAAACGACTAAGTAAAAAGCCCGTTATCATTCAAAAAGAGCCATTAAAACTCAAGAGGGCGCTTTCTTAAAAGGCATTGGTTTCAACCATTTTTCATACAAAATTATGTATGTGATGTTTTATTGAAATAATGATTAAATAGAGAGATCATCAACAACTATTTAAAAGAAGCTTTTGAAAATTTGTAAAAACGTGCAAGCATTTTTAATTTTTTTTGAAAAAATCATCTAATTATTTGGGCCCCAAATAATTATAAGATCAGATATATTTATTGATATTTCAGCCGTTTCTGAGTCGATTTTGACCAAATAAAGTTTATTCTGCCATTAAAATTGCATGTTCTCTCAAATTTCGACACTCAGTTTTTCATTACCTCACAAACAAATTGTGATGTGCAGCGCCCTCTCTACCAAAACTAAACTACCCCTTTAAGAAACGGCTGACATATTGTATCAATAAATATATCCAATCGGAATAAATCTGGGCCGAAGATTTATTCGATGATTTTTTTACAAAATTAAAAAAATGCTAACACTTTTTCAAAGAATGTCAAAAGAGGTTTTTAAATAGTTGTTGATGATCTCTCTATTTAACCATTATTTCAACAAAACATCACGCATAATTTTGTATGAAAAATGATGAAACCAATGTTGTTTTTTAGGGAGCGCCCTTATGTGTTTTAATGGCTCTTTTTGAATAACAGGCTTTCTTCTTAGTCGTTTGTAATTGTCTATACCTTCCGAGCATGGTGGAGTTATAACTATTAGTTTGCAAGGTTGTGCAGGTTTTGATAACTAAAGGTCAGTCTTACCCCTTTAATTATTATTACTATTAGTATGTAATTATAATTTGTATTATTATTAAAGGGATGCCTGTAAAGTGTCTAACTCCACGAAAATTACTTGGAGCTTCCTCGTTTTTCTTCTAACGTGTTGTTTAGCTTATGGTAAGAGAAGAATAAAATAGGGTTATATTTTTTTCAAATGCCCCTTTAGTATGATGATATCTTTAATTCATCTCATGAGCGTTAATGAACGGTCATACACCTCATAACGTCATACAGTAATTCGTTGTAAAAGCTGACGCACATTTTCGCTTTTTTAACCAGGAAAGCAGTGTTCTTTTTCAATGAAACTTTCACACATCATTTTGACATATCTTACAATAATTTTGGTACAGGATTGACCTCTCAAATGTCATTTTGGGCAATATCTGACACTTTACAGGTGCACCTTTAATGCAAGAATTGTCATTATTTTGTTCCACACCTTTAGTGTTGATTAACGCAATACTGCATTTTGACACGCTTCACATGGTGCTTGCGATGGGTTGCGACACTGATTGCCTATTGGAAAAAAAATCATTCGGATGGGCATATCTCAGCCAATACATAACATATTCAATTGATTTTCAGTATTTAGACTTTATTTTGTATGCTCTTTCTGAAAATGAAGTTCAAATTTGAAAATTCTAAAAAAAGGTGTTTATGACGTCATAAATGACATCACACTTCACCACTCTATTGTCACGCTAGATATAGGTATAAAAGAAACATTAACAAATTGAAATAAAGCGTCAACATTCAACATTATGCAAATGGGTGTGTGCAGCGAACCGGAATATGGAGATGGGTCGAGTGTGAAATCAAACAAAAAGATATGGAGTTGACACAAAATCAGAGCGTTGCATTTTTTTTCGAGCTTTTGGGAGGATTTTTTAGCATTTCATATAAAATATTCATGATTCAAATTGATATCAACGGAAAGCCCAACAACTCTTCTGTATGCAAATGTAAAATTTATAATGATTTTAGTAAAGGGCGGCTGCAGGGAGATGAATGTGGGGGAGCCTCAAAAGTGACCCATTTCAAAACGCTCTGATTTCAAGGCACAACTGAGTCACTATTCATGCGTGTTCAATTGAATTCTTCTCATTCATGGCCAACTCATTCAAGTCGCATTACATCCTCCACACAATGGTAAAAGACACCGACAACAAATCAGAGCGTTTTGAAATGGGTCACTTTTGAGGCTCTCCCTGCAGCCGCCCTCATTATAAATTTTACATTTTCATACAGAAGAGTTGTTGGGCTTTCCGTTGATATCAATTTGAATCATGAATATTTCTTATATGCCATCGTAATGAAAAGATAATTTCCATTAAAATGGTATCAAATTCCAATGATTTTGATGAATGGAAAGGGTGGTAGTATTCAATAGAAAGTGAACTTTCAAAAAAATGGTCAGCACAGTCATGCACTCGTAAATTAAATGCATTGAGCCATTTTGCGACATTTCACTTCCTGCCTCCCCCTATTCTCTGGGCTACTGCAATCGCCCCAATTGCATAATCACTACACAAAATGCACCGTTTGAAAGGTATATAATGAGGCTTTATTGTGACACCAATTTCGAATATGCTTACTAAAAAATACGAGAGATATGATCGATCAAACTTGAGTTTCCGAACTTTTTTTGAGGGGTTTATTTTTGTCTGTGATTCTTCTCCAAAATTATGAACGTGCGAATATAATTTGCGCACTCCCATGCGTTTGGCGAGTACGGAACCATGAGGCCATAATGGTTCCGTAAGTAGTGGCAATTAATTGCATTGTTTATGAATTACACAACCCTTTGTGTCTTGGGCATCTGTTTGATATCACACAACGGTACCAACATTACAGTGCGAGTCAAAAAAAACGAAACCGGACTTTGATAGCTTATAAATCCATAAATCCAAAAGTATATAATAATATGTTGATATTGGTATCATGTTAAAGCTTGAGGACTTCCCTTCAAAATGATATATAAAACACTCTGATCACTTCACGCTTCACCGAACGCGACCTAATTATCCAAAGGCATGCAAAAACTACCGTGTCCAAGTTTGCAGTGCTCTTGTTTTGTGAATGGTTGCATCTATTGTTTGATTGTCAAAGATAACTTCATCCTGCATGTCCTATTCAGGGGCCCCTCCCTCCAAACAGTGTGGTTGCTGATGTGAGGACAGTGTGTGATCCCCTTCCACCCTGATAAACATGACAAAACTGCCAACCACCTGATATTTTGTTGTGATTCACCAAATGATATTTTTGAAATGTTAATTTGAAGAAAAAACGTAAACAGACGCATTCATTCATGATAAACACAACAAAAAACCTAAGTCCCCCCCTATTCAAAATAGCGTAAAAACGATAAGGTTCTGAGCAAAATAACTTGGCAGGATTGTTCCTACACTGATTGACTAGCTCATCTGTGAAAATAAGATTGATCCGCCATGTAATGCATGAGTGAGCACACATTAAAGGCAAAATTGTCACTTTTCAAAAGTCACAAGAGTCAAAAAGTGAACATTTTGCCTTTAATGTGTGCTCACTCACGCGTGACTCGACGGACCAATTTTATTTTCGCACATAAGTTATTCAATAAGTGTATAAACAATCCTGCCAAGTTATTTTGCTCAAAACTTTTTCGTTAAAAAGTTATGCTATTTTGATTAGGGGGGACTTAACTTGTTTTGTTGTGTTTAGAACAAGACGACGGCAAACTTGGACACGGGCAGTTTTTGCATGACTTTGGATAATAAGATCTTGCTCGATGATGCGTAAAGTGCTCAAAATGTGTGATATATCATTTTAAAGGCAATTTCCCAAGCTTTAATGTGATACCAATATCAACATATATATGTTTGTAATTGTGGATTTATAAGCTATCAAAGTCCGGTTTCGTTTTTTTTTTGACTCGCACTGTATATAACTATATGGTTTTCTTTGCCTGGTGATCTCATTTAATCTTAACTTAATAAACAGCTAGCTAAATGAAAACAAAAATAATGCCTACCGCATTCAGAATATCGTTTAGGTATATTTCGGTGTACACCTTAATGCGATCACCGGGGTCACGTGGGGGCGATACTCTGACGTCATATCCGGTATCCAGCAGGTCATGCACGAGTCGACCTTCATCCGTTTGATTTAGAGCTGCAAGGGAGCAATATAAATGATAAAAGATCATATAATTCTGATGATGATTACGATGATAGTGACTAATTTCATGTTGATGCTGATATTGATGATGATAATTAATACGACGATGCCACGATGGTGATAATGATATCGATGATGATTTGGTGATAGTGATGATGATGATGATGATGATGATAACGATGATGATGATGAGGAGGAGGATGATGAAAATGTTGATTATGTTGAAGATAATAATGATGCTGATTATTGTTTTAATGGTTGCTATTAGTTTGGTTATATAATAGATTTGGTTTAATTATTTGGTAATGTCATTATTGTTATTAATGATTGTCCTCCTCCTCCTCCTCCTCCTCCTTCTTCTTCTTCTTCTTCTTCTTCTTCTTCTTCTTCTTCTTCTTCTTCTTCTTCTTCTTCTTCTTCTTCTTCTTCTTCTTCTTCTTCTTCTTCTTCTTCTTCTTCTTCTTCTTCTTCTTCTTCTTCTTCTTCTTCTTCTTCTTCTTCTTCTTCTTCTTCTTCTTCTTCTTTTTCTTTTTCTTCTTCTTATTCTTATTCTTATTCTTATTCTTATTCTTATTCTTATTCTTCTTCTTCTTCTTCTTCTTCTTCTTATTCTTCTTCTTCTTCTTCTTCTTCTTCTTATTCTTCTTCTTCGTCTTCTTTCTCTTTTACGAAGTTCCATTATGTGCTAGTATACAGTAAATTGATTCAATTCAATTCAGTCATTAACGGTGATAAAGTAGTCAGTAGCAGAATAATTAATATCATAATATAATTTTCTTTAAATGTCATGATAATGATTATCATCAATTTTATTATAATAAATTTTACCCCTTTCTTTGCATCGCTGGCAGAACACCAGCCTCTCCTACCCATTCAAATCTTTCGTCCTTCACTTTCCAAATGGACACAACGCTTGTTATCACTTCAATTTTGTTTTGCATCGTCATCGTCTTCTAAATGTGATGTAAAATTGCGCTTCCTGCTCAAACGATTTCCTTTTTGCCAAATAAAGTCAATCAAATCATATACATTCAAAGCCATCTCAATTATTATTTTCCGACCGTATTCAGCGCGCGTAGGCGAATTATAAATTCAATTCTGTCGCTTTCTAATCGATTTCGAACACATTTTGCGTGAAATGGACGGAAGAGGCCATTATTGTTACGAAAATTATTGCACAACGAATGAAGGCCATTTTCTAACCATCTATACAACCTGCGAATAGAAACGGGTCTGGAGTTGTTGTCGCGTATTTTATCGCCCTTATGAGATGGACTCGGAGTAACAAATCGATCGAAAGTGATAACAAAATTAAATTATGCGTAAGTGGTTTGGCCTATTAAGCGGCTATTTTTAGTAATTTAGAATCAGGGAATTCAAACAGATAAAAGTATAATAAAAAAAATGATATGCAGCACGGATACACGACAACAAAGTACATGCATTAGCAAGGAATCTACAATTCTGTCATTAAAACATACTTAATCTGCATTTTTAGATGTTTAAACAAATATTGTAAATTCAGTTATCATTTTGTTTGCAAATCATAATAATGTTGATGTTTTCAAACATCATGTAAGGGAATTAAGCATTAAGCATAAAAAATAATAATAAATGAATCGGTTGGATGCATATCAATATAAATATCGTTGTATGTTATCAATGTGTTTATCCCATCCTCACTCTTTATTTGGGCGAATTGAAAAGATAGTTCTTCATGAACTATTCTTTACTTCGTATACTCTATTTTCCTTTTCTAAAGCCCTTAGAAGCTTGTTTGTATTAAGCGCTATATAAATTCGTCATATTATCATATTATTATTATGAACGATTGTATTCACGTTTCCTCTATACATAGAAGAATATTATATACATACAGTTTTAGAAAAAGTTATGGTCATAGAGATTAAACATACGACATTATGGTAAGATTAATTCACATATCAATCGTACTTTTCTTACCACTTTTAATCACATTTAATCCCTCATCATAATTAAACCAAATATTATTTGTATTTTATATAACAAAAGAAACAGAATTTTGCTCCAACGTTTCAAGTACTTGAGTGATCGGTCCTTTCGAGTCACTGTTCAGGATCGAATCTCAGAGAAAATCCCCCTCAAATGTGGATTGATGAACTGACTGATAAATTGACGTTTATTACACTGTATAGATGACTCCAGTCATTCATTAAACGTTTTATTTGTTTGAGTTAATGGCCAGACGGCGAATAGTAAAAACATTAAATAGAAGGAGAATAAAATTGCACATCTAAAAGAATAAGATGGCCTCCTTTGATAAAAATTAGTCATTGTCTTGTTCGTTGTTTTTTGTTACTCAATCTCGCTGTGGTATTTAAAACGCAAAACCATATATAACAAACCATCTGATACATTTGAATATGATGTATATGTTTTCATATTATGAAAAGAACAGGGTTATGACGTGCCTTGAACGTAATTTTGTTATTAACAAAATTACGTTAAAGGCATGCACGTCATAAAGCTGTTGTCTTGTGCAAAAACATTGGTTGAAAAGGACGATCCAATCAGTTTATCAGTTTGACTACATGCTTGCAAAATGGTATATTTTATCAACACTGAAAACAAAAACAAAAAACACACGTTGTTTGGAGTAGTGTTACAACTTACATTATATATTTCGTATATTATATTTGCATGCTTTGAGTTTTCGCCAAAACATGCTTATTACCAGATCAATTAAAAATACATTATGTACTTATACTTTATATTAGGCGCTATATAAATCGAATATATTATTATTATCATTTTATAATAATTGACTAATAATTATGACTATTGACCTTTAGTGAACAGCTTTGCAATTGTGTTTTTTCCGACAATATCACCAAACCAAGTATACATTTGATAAACGAACAATCAAATAAACTTCACCCAAAGAATCATGATAAGAAGCGATTATACAAAATGTATGCTTACTTCACTCCGTTTTTTAAAATTAATATCCCATAATCGATGATAATTAAATTCACTTACCGATCAAGCACGAAACAGAAGGAACACGTAGCAGGCAAAGCAACACAAAGATCAAATCGAAAGACGCCTTCATTTTCATTTATTTCAGCTTTCTTGTATATCTCTCTAAAGCGGAAACACTGCTGTTAGTTGTTGATCTTTCCACAAGCAAATTTGAAAGTTACTTGATAAGGTTTTGATATTCTAATCCTATGGTAATATTTATCAAGCAAAAATTACAATTTGTTTAATCAAACGAAATAGTTGTTCTCGTAATACCGCATTATGCTCCTGCGCTTTAAAGAACATTATGGACGCTATAGCTCCATTTCAAATAGTGCCTCGGTGTATTTATGAATATCTTCCACATACACTGCTTTCTTAATATGAATCGATTTGAAATTTAGCGACGTCACTGGAAGGATTTTGATATTCCATGGGAACGGATCGAACCAAATCAAATAAGCGGGCCTTTGGGGCGCAGTAATACAGGGGGAGGGGAGGGGGCACATGCCGCCATAACAAAGTTATTCTTGACGGGGAAATATGGAAAAAGAATCAGCGAAATCATGTTATTTACAAAAATTTGTTATTTATTTATTAGCCCAAATCTTGTAATTGTTAAGGTAAATATAATCTTTTTTTTTTCTCGACCAAAAGCAAGTCACTTTCAGACATGTCAGATGAATGTAAGTAATTGACGTCTCACTTACTAGGTGAGGAATGTTTATTTGCTTGTCAGCTGAAAAGTCTTTGCTCTTCAGCGCCCCCCCCCCCCCCCCCCCTTGGAAAAATCCTAGCTACGCCACCGTTGGGCTGGCCGGTTAACGAAGCGCGGCATGCTCTCAACATGTTCGATGGCTCCTGTAATTATATTAACTGACATAATTGCACAGCCAAATAATAAATACAGCCATAGGGTTGGTGAAATGTCTCTTTACGTGATTTGATCATGTCCACCGAGTTATGACGGTCAAGTAATGAGCGAAAATGCAAACTCGTTGCCATCATGCCATGAGTGTGTGTGTACATCGTTAAAATGAGCCCCGGAAGTTGTTAGATTTGAACCATAATTAGTTTATGATACTTATAGTATTACATGAAATATTTGTTTTGGTGAAAAAAGACATTCGTATTCCTTTTTGTTTACAACGTTAGACAAATCTGATTACTCCAATAATATTTTCTGTATCATAGTATACAATCAATTATTTTACATTAAAAGGATAGTTGAGTTTTGGTAAAGAGGGCACTTCACACATTTTTTTTGTTGTGAGATAATGAAAAACTGACTGTCAAATTTGAAAGAACATAACATTTTAATGACAGAATAAACTTTATTTGATCAAAATCGGTTCAAAAACGGCTAAAATATCCATAAACGTATTTTTACCGCCAGGGGACATTTGACTTTTTAGACAATTTAAAAAAAACCGCTTATAGACTATTTTGACAAAATCTAAATAGGTTTTTAAAAAGTTGTTGATATCGCTTTTGAATCATTATTTTAACAAAACATCAAATGCACAATTTTGTATGAAAAATGGCTAAAACCAATGAGTATTTTTTTTAGAGAGCGCCCTCGTGAGTTGTTACGGCTCTTTTTGAATGATAACAGGGGTTTTACTTAGTCGTTTGTAATTGTGTATACTTTTCGAGCATGGTGGAGTTATAGCTATTAGTTTGTACCGTAATGGTGCAGGTTTTGGTTACTAAAGTTTTACAATACTCAACTATCCCTTTAGAATCAACCCCACAAGAACACATTTTGCACAATTTGGGTAGTACCATGTCCTTTTATATAACACACAATGTAAACAGTTTAAAGGGATAGTTGCGTTTTGATATATATAGCGTACTACGCAAACTAATTTGTTTTGTGAGATAATGACAAACTGAGTCTCAAATTCGAGCGAGCATACAATTCTCATGACAGAATAAACTTTATTTGATCAAAATCGGTTCGGAAATGGCTGAAATATCTATAAACATAACCATTGGTAAATTATTGTGGGGCTCCACAATTATTCGATAATTTTGAACCAGTCGTTAAACAAATTTTAAAAATGCTACCTCTTTTCAAAAATTAAAAAAAGAGGTTTTTGAATAGTTGTGGATTATATCTCTATCTAATCACTATTTCAACAAAACATCACATGCACAATATTTTATTTAAAATGGTAGAAACTGATGAGTGTTTAAAGAGCGCTCTCTTGAGTTTTACTGGCTCTTTTTGTAATGATAACAGGCTTTTTACTTAGTCATTTGTAATGTTTCATTCCTTTCGAGCATGGTGGAGTTATAACTATTAGTTTGTAATGTAATGGTGCAGGCTTCAGTTACTAAAATAAATTCAGTTTGACCAAAACTGTACTCTCTTTACCAGAACTCAACTATCCCTTTAATAGATCATAAGCTTTTCAAATTATGAACATCGCTGATATTGAAACGTGACGATATGGGCACTAACTTAATTAATTAATCAA